>PVLC010004088.1:0-88269 GCA_004027655.1 Graphiurus murinus
CTGGTGCCTTTCAGGTATTGAGAAAGACTTTATCTGTGCCTATGTGTTAACTGTTGGACCTATTCCCTCTTCAAGTAGTTGCAAGGTCTCTAGTCTAATTTTCAGGTATTTGATCCATATTGAATTGATTCTCTTGCAGGGTGAGAAAGTGGAGCTCATTTCCATTTTTCTGCATAATGTAAACCAGTTTTAACAACACCATTTGTTGAAGAGGCTATCTTTTTTCCAATGTATATTTTTGGTCCCTTTTTCAAAAATCAAATAGCTGTAAGTGTGCTGATTTGTTTTTTAGTCTTCTATTCTCCTCCATTGGTTTATGTGTCTGTTTTTGTGCCAATACCATGTTGTTTTTATTACTATGGCTTTGTAGTATAGTTTGAAGTCAGGTATTGTGATACCTCCTGCTTGGTTCTTATTGCTAAGAACTACTTTGGCTATTCTGGTTTTCTTGTTTTTCCAAATGAATTTAAGGACTGATTTTTCTAAGTCTGGGGCATGACCTTGGTAATTTAACAGGTGTTACACTGAATCTGTAGATCATTCTTGGAATAATGGCCATTTTGATGATATTTATTCTGCCTAAGAACATGGAAGATCTTTCCATCTTTTAAGCTCTTCTTCGATATGTTTTCCAATGTTTTATAGTTTGTTTTCCTTGTAGAGGGTTTTTTTTTCCTCCTTGGTTATATTTATTCCTAAGTTTTAATTTTTGGCAGGATATCATGAGTAGAAGTCTTCTCTGGATTTCTTTTTCAGTGGATTTGTGGTTGGCATACAGGAAAGCTTCTGATTTTTTTAAGATTGATTTTGTATCCAGACACTTTGCTGAATTTGTTGATCAGTTCTAAAAGCCTTTTGGTTGAGTTTGTTGTGTCTTCTAATATCATGCCATCGGTAATAGAAATAGTTTTAGTTCTTCTTTTCCTATCTGTTCTCCTTTCATTTCCTTTTTCTGCCTTATTGCTCTGGCTAGTCTCAAGTACCATATTAAAATGGAGTGGTAATATTGGACATCCATGTCTTGTTCCTGTTTTAAGGGGAACTTTTGCAGTTTTTCCTCATTTAATATGATGTTGGCTGTGAGTCTATTGTATATTGCCTGTATGATGTTCAGGTGTGTTGCTTATATTACAATTATCTGCAGTGCTTTTAGCATGAATGGGTGTTGGATTTTGTCAAATGATTTTTCAGCATTTATTGAAATGAGCATGTGATTTTTGTCTTTAGTTCTGTTTATGTGGTGAATTACATGGGTTGTTTTCCGTATGGTACTTTTACATAGCATTTTCCCCCAACTTGTCTTGGCCCTTCCTATTATGATTGTTTAAATATCAGGTGATCAATTTAAATATCATTTTTCATAAAAATGATATTTAAATTGAAATGGCAATAGTATTTATTAACTTGAAGATAATTGACATCTGTACTATATTGTCCTCTCATCCAATATCATAACTTGAAATTAATTTTATTATTATAATCATTAACATGTAATAATTGTACAAATTAATGTTTCACTGTGGCCTTTCCATGCATGCACATTATGAACTTCAAACATCTCTTCTCCTTTCTCCTCTCTTCCTCCATTCCCTATTCCTCTCTCTGACAACCTTTCCAGATTCTAAGAGTCCCTCTTTTACTTTTAACTCATTTTTTTTTTTAGCTTCCACATGTGAATGAAGAGGTGATATTTGTCTTTCTGTGCCTGGCTTCATTTATCATGTCCTCTGGTTCCATCCATTTTCCTGCAAATGTCAAGATTTTGTTCTTTTTAATGGATGAATTATACTGCTTCATGTATATGTCACATTTTCTTTAGCTGTTCATCTGTGAACAGGCAAGTAGCCTGATTCTAGTTGCAGATTAGCATTTCTATTGCAGTATCACAATAGCCACACTTTGGCTATTGTGCATTATCCTGCAATAAATATCAGAACGCAGGAATCTCTTTTGTATACTGGCTTCATTTCCTTCGGAATGGTTTAGCTATATCATATGATAGTTCTAGTTTCAATTTTTTGAGGAACATTCCATACTGTTTTCTATAGTGTTTGTATTAATTTATATTCTCACAAACAGTATATATGAATTCCTTTTTAGCTCTAAAATCTCTCCAGAATTTTTCTTATTTTAAACAATGTCCATTATATCTGGTGTGAAATATAATCTCAATATAGTTTTGATTTTCATTTTCCTGAAAACTAATGGTACTGGTAATTTTTCGTACATATTGGCCCTTTGCACTTTGCTTTTTATGAAGTGTCTATTTAGATCATTCACCCATTTATTGATTGGACTATTTGAATGTAGTTGTTATACTTTTTGAGATACTTATTCTGGAAATTAATACTGTTAGATGAATGCCTGGCAAAGATTTTCACCTACTCTGTAGATTTTATCTTCACAAAGGATATTTCCATTGCTGAGCAGAAGCTTTTTAATTAGATATAATCCTGTTTGTCAATTCTTGCTTTTGTTTCTTGGACTATTCTAATGCTACTCAGGAAATCATTGCCTGTGTCAATATCTTGAAGTACTGCTCCACTTTTTTTTTAGTAATTTCAATGCTTCAGGCCTCACAGTAAGGCCTTTGATCTATTTTGATTTGATTTTTGCATAAGATGAGGGATATGGGCCTAGTTTCAATCTTCTGTAAATTAATAACCAATTTACCTAGTATCAATTGGCTGAAGATGGGTGGAATTTATTTTTGGGTCCTCTAATCTATTCCCTTGGCCTATGGGTCTGTTTTTATGCCTTATAATTTTAGTTTTGTTACTACAGCTCTGTAGCATATTTTAACATTAGATATTATGATGCCTCCAGTACTGGTCATTTTACTCAGGATCACTTTGGCAATTTGGGGGTCTTTCTTTTGTGTTTCCTTATGTATTTCAGGATTGCTTTTCCAAGTTCTGTAAAGAATGTCATTGATATTTTGATGGGAAGTACATTTAATCTGTAGATCCCTTAGGGCAGTATGTCCTTTTTAACAATATAATTCTCTCAAATCATAAATTCGGGTGGTCTTTCTATCTTCTAGTGTATTCATTAATTCATTTCCTGAGTATTTTATAACATTAATTATAGAAGTCTTTCAAAATTTTAATTAGGTTTATTTCTAGATATCTTATTGTTTTGCTTTCAGACCTGGTCTCCCCTCCTCCACCCTGCATATACCCCATAAGCCATATGTGATACATTATGATGTGAGACCATAATGTATCAATAAAAGCACATAAAAAAAAAAAGAATTTCAGTGACAAGACCTGAAAAAAATATGTGACTGGTAATGCTCCACATCACAGAGGGCAAGATCCTGAAACCACTGTGGTTTCCACTCCTCTCCCAGTCACCACCACACTCACTGCACACACCCTCACCTCCACAAGCAGTTACATACCTCTTTCTTTGTTTCCATTTTATGGAGGAGCAAACTAATGCTGGGTGGTATCTCTTTTCTGTCAACTTGAGCTTAGCTGAGATCAATTGTAATGTCATATACTCTCTCTCTCTCTCTTTTTTTTTTTTTTTTTTGGTACTAGGGACTGAAAGACAAAAGTACATTCTATCTCTGAGCAATACATCCCCAGCTATTTTCATTTATTTCTTTTTATTTTGAAACAGAGTCTTGCTAAGTTATCATGCACTCATCTCACATTTGCAATCCTCCTGTCTCTGCTTCTCAAATTCTGGGATTACAAGTGGGCACCACTGCTCCCAACTCTCTTTTTTTAATGGAAATCATTTTAAAGCAGAAATATACAAAATCATGGAGAAAAGAAGAAAAAAAAAAACACTTGCAGAAGACAAAAATGTAGTGATAAAAAGCTAAAAGAACCCAAGAGAGCAAAATTATAACCTTAGCAGTGGGAATAACTAATGATGAGACTGATTTTCATCAGAACAGTAGAGTCATGGAAACTAGAACACCAAGTACTTTAAAATCAAGAGAAAAGAGGAAGCCTAAAATACAGAAGATTGGGTTGCAGGTTTTTGTTTTGTTTTGTTTTGTTTTGTTTTGGTACTGGGGATTGAACTCAGGGGCATTCTACCTCCGAGCTATACCCCCAGCCCTATTTTTTATTCTTTATTTTGAAACCGGGTCTCACTAAGTTGTGGAGTGCCTCACTAGGTAGCTGAGGCTGGCCTCAAACCCAGATCCTCCGGTCTCAGCCTCCCAAATGCTGGGATTACAAGCATGCACCACCACGCCCGGCTCGGGTTGCAGGTTTTTGATAAACAGATTTCTAGATCTTGTTTTCTCTGCCAGCTAAGTAATAGTTCTTCCCCAGAACTCATAAATATATCAAAAGCATCCTAGAAAGGTTTCTGTTTTCATCTATTATATTTTTGTTATCTTCTGTTTAATTTTCTCAAGCTCATATCACATTTTTATTTTATTAACTATCTTTTATGCTTATTATATTCTTTTCAATAATTAGCTTGCTCACTTATAGAAGTCTTTTTTCAATCTCAACCTGTTTTAATTTTTGTTTCGCATTTTCCTTCCTTTCTTCCTTCTTTCTTTTCTCCCTTTCTTCCTTCTTTCATTTCTTACTTCCTTTTTGTTGTAGTACTGGGGATGGAACCCAGGGGCCTTCTACCTCTGAGCTACACCCCCAGATCTATTTTATTTTTTTATTTGGAAACAGGATCTCACTAAATTGGCAAGACCCTAAGTAGCCAAGGCTGGCTTCAAACCTGTGATCCTCCTCTATAAGCCTCCCAAGTACTGGGGTTACAGGCATGTTCTACCACACCTGGCTTATTTTTTAGATATAATCATAACTAAGATATTTTATAGTTTACTCTTGACATATCTATTGTTCTGTTCTAATCATCTGTTTTTTTTCTTCCTTCATGACATTTTTATTTTTGTACTAGAGGTTGAGTCCAGGGGCATTCTAACTCCAAGCTATACCCCCATAACTATTTTATTTTGAAACAGCATCCCCTAATTTGATGAAGGTTTCCATAAGTTGCCATGGCTGGCCTTGAACCTGTGATCCTCCTATTTCAGCTCTGAAGTACTGGGATTATAGGTATGCACCACCATACCTGTGTGTTTAATAATTTCTTAAGTAGTGTATCACAATTTTTGTAAGCTCAACTGCAGTTTAGATAGATTTTTCTTGCTTGTTTATTTGGATTTGTTTATTTTTCTATGGGAGACCAGTATACTTTTAATAGGAATGTTACCCTCAGAGGTCTATATTCTGCCATGTGTTCTTATTGTTTCCGCAGTTTTAGAATACATTTTGAATGTTCTCACATTCTTGAATCATGTAGTTTGCAAACTTTTAGATCTGTACCTGTATGTAGTATGGGCATGAAACTAAAATTTCTCATATTAAACATTACTTTCCAGTCAAAGTAATATCAAGGATAATGATTCTCCTAAACCAATAAGTGGAGTTTTTCTAATCTCTTTTACTAATGGAGTAAGTTTCTAGGATCCTGGTTATACAGTGATATCCTTGGCAGTTTTCTTGCTCTAACTAGATCAAAGTCCATTCCTCCTGTTTTAATGAAGTCTTAGCCATTAATGCTAATATGCATGTCTAACATTGTCCCAATACCCAATCACTGCCACATTTAACTGAAACTTTGATTTTATGTTTCATTTGCATTTTCATCTTATGAGAATTATGGGGACTCTTTGTTAATTATTCACCCTGTTAGATATTCAAGTTTTTCAATTAAATTAATTATTTTTCAAATTAAACTCATTCAGTGGGTATGCTTTTACCCTCTTGAAAATTTTTAAGAGATTAGGACAGTTTTTGGTTTTACCATTACTTGGTGTTAAATGTTTTCTGTCAAAATCCTTAAACTTATTAAGAACAGAACAATCTGTTTGATAGCTAGATTTCATTAGAATGAATAAGACATAGCTTTGTCCTCAAGACACCAAAGAGTGAAATTCAGGTAAAGTTCATATAGGTATAAAATGTGTCAAAATAGCATATGCTATAGAAGCCAGAATACCTTTTTTGGCCCCATTTTATCTGGCTCCTGTTATATGGTCTTCCACTTACCTATGCACTGCTTACTGTGCTGTAGTTAGACTGAACTTCTGAATCTCAAACACTCCATGATGACTTACATCCAGAGTTTCTTATATTTGCTTCTTCCTTGTTTTGAACTCTCTAGATCTCCCTAGATCCTACAAGTCAGGATTTTTCTCACTTTTTGAGTTTCATATATTTAATGTCTATGTAATATTATTAGAATGCAAACTCCGTGGAAGAAGAAATGATTCTTTTTGTCACTTCGCTAACATTTCAAAGTAGAAATTATGCTGCTCCATAAGAATTTGTTAACTAGAAATTAATGCCATCACATATACTTCTGAGCTTTTGTTGGATACCAAATCCTTTAAATCAACTATGGAAGGTGCATGTTCTTTATTTACGGGCAATAGTATAAAGGAGCTAGGTTCTGAGAGAGAGAGAGTGATATCCATCATAGCACCGGGAACTCAGTTATACGAAAGCACACAAGGAAATTATTCAATGATTCAGAAATAAGCAAGAGATATTTTGAATTTTTAAATTGAATAAAAGTAAAGCTCCTCAATCTTTAAATTTCATTTGGTGGTTCTTCTAATTTGTTAACTTTTCTGAGAAGCAAATTGCCTGAATAAGAACTGCCAATATTCAATATATACTGAATTCAAGAGGAATATTTTAGAGCTATAAATTGAGAATTATGTTTAAAATTATATTTACCATGAGGCATTTTCTAGATGGAAATGTTACCAATATCAAGTCTACAACAGTATCTTAGATCACCTGAAGTCACTGGCACGTAGTGAGCTCTAGTAACATTATCACTGATGATAAATTATCTGTCCTATAAAGAGTACTTATTCAGTTAGACCTTACTATTCTTTTCCAATTCTACATGTAACAAAACTAACTGGATAAGTAGCATCAAGATGATGTTTATTTAATATTTTATACCTTGTTTCTCATTTGCAGTGCTATAGTATATTGAGACCAATATGATCTCTTCGTGATAATCATTCAAACAATACTGATAGGCTGCACAGATTTTCGATAATATGGTGTCATGTCAGGCAAGTAAAGTTGATATAGATCATCATCATTATCATCACTGATAACATCTAAGTATTTTAAGATAATGTGTGAGGAGCTTTTAAGCCTGAAAGAATAATACAGATGGCAAAGATCACTCAAAATGATACATACATAATACATATATATATATATATATATATATAGAACTCAATTCATCCAATGCCAATACAAATGCAAAGTGAGGTACCTTTTATTTGTCCATGTATTCAGATTCAGATATTTCCCAGATTGCAAGAAATGAAGAAATCCATTTTAGTCTAATTGAAAACTATCTTCCCACCGTGGGGAAGTACTCCGCAGAGAGTAAGCATTTTTAGGACAGATTCTGACTGCTCTCTCCTAGCGTTACCATGCTGTCATCTAGCCACATGTGCTTCTGATCCAAATCACCATGCATATGCATAGCCATATGCTTCCTCCTTGTGAGGCTCCTTCATCTCGTCATTTGGTTCAATATCAACATTCCTATCCCCTTCCTTGCCATTCCACACATTGTGTTTCATTCATTGCACCTCTAACCACACCTTAGGAAAACTGTCTCTATCAAGAGGGAAATGGCACTGCCTGGGACATGTGAGGGTTGATATATTCTGACCTTCTCTGCTATGATGTGATGGTGTTTCTGACTGCCTGTCTTCTGGGATGTCATCACAGAAAAAAAGAGAAATGCAGTGTCTTTTCTCTGCTTCATAAGTTGGAATGTAGGCTGAAGTTCTTTGCCACCCCTTCACTTTTCAAATGAATTAAGGTTCTCAGAATAACTCTGTGAGGAACTGAGTTTTGCATGTGTTTCTAGCAGCTTTGTCTGCAATGGAGGTGATCTAAACTGCTAGGATACCCAAGGGAACATTGGTGAGAAAAGCTGTCTGACTCCCTGTTCAACAGCACCCAGGAAATCCAAGTGTGAGATGTAGGGGTGGAGTCCACTGGGAAGCAGGAATGTGGAGAGCTATAGTCATGTTTCTTTTCCTCCATAACAGAGAAACAATATAAACATTTAAATAATAAACAACTGGACTCCGTAAGTAACATCTCCCAGGAAACACAATTGCCCAGAAAAGCAAATTATTGTATAGGTTTAAAGGGAAAGAGAACTTTAGGGAAAGGCAGTGTCAAGAAATGGCTCACATTTCCTGCACTGAAATTTTCAGTTAACTGATTCTGTTCTTAAGTCCAGTTACATGATTTGTGGGACTCAATGCAAAATGAAAATATGGTTTTCCTTGTATAAAAAAATAGAAAAAAAGTTATGTCAGATATACTAAGTATAAAGGTTTTCTTTTTTCTCTGGCTTTCTGTTTTCTCTGGCATTGTCCTTAGTTTATAGTAGAATTTATTGGCTGTTTAATGCTATTCTAAGCAAACAAAAATAAAATTTAAACTATTAGCATGGATTTTATCTTAATTCCGTGTGTTGCCAGTTTTAATGCACTTATAAGAGCATAACTCTTATGTGAAATTCCTGAAATTACATAATTTGTGGTTCATACCTCACACATGCATATGCATTTTGTTTTCACTAGGACAGTAGAAACACTGCACAAAATCTACTCAACTTTTCAAAAATATTTTTACTTTGTATGTATGCATATGTGTGTGTGGTCTGGGGATTGAACCTAGGACCTCACTCATGGTAGGCAAGTACTTTTTCACTAAGCTATACTACCATCCCTAATTTTACTTCTTGATACATACATATGTACCAATACCCTCTCTCTTTTGCATGTTGGTTAGGAAAGAAAGATGGATGGATGGGGAATGAAGGAAGGGAGGGAGGGAGAAAGGGAGGGAGGGAGAGAGAAACAGAGGGAGAGAGAGAGACAGAAAGAGGACAAGGAAGGAACAAAAGAAGGAAGGAAGGAACTATGAGATGTCTTATATTTTCATTTACTTCTATATTATAATATTCCTCCTAAGTGGTTGGCTAACAGAGAATAAATTGAATACTATTCAACTTTAAAAAGGAAATAAATCCTGTAATATGCAACAACATAAATTGTACATGTAATTTTTTTCTAAGTGGATAAATAACATGTTAAATGTTCTTACTACCAGGAAAAGAAAACAAAGGAAAGGAAAGAAAAAAATGAAGGAAGGAGAAAGGGAGGGAAGTAAAGTAAGACAAAGTTTCAAATGGAAATGTAGTTTCTTAGCCAAGAGGACAAACAGACCTCTCTCTGCCTTAAAGGAGGCTGTTGAATGAATATTATAAAGAAATTTGAAAGAATGAATCAGGGAACCCAAACGATCTCAGGATGCTAGGACATCTATCTTAGAAGAACATTTTATGAACCATCAGGGATAATATGTTGAAAGCATGTGGTGCATTTAAGGGTTTAAATTAGTCTAAAATAAAGCCATTGTACCTGCAATGCAGAATGAAGGTGAGAGTGGTCCATGTCAGATAACTGAGCTTTATTCAAAGACTAATGGGAGGTGGACAATTGATGTATCTTAAGCAGAGAAATGATCTGATGTTTTTATTGTTGTTGTTACTGCTGTTATTTTTGTTAGAGATCAGATTTTTCTGGCTCAAACAAAAAGAATGAATATTAGAGGAAGATAAGTGAGTGTATTTTTAAATAATATAAATAAGAAAATTTTATTTAAAGCAGTTGTAGCAGGATGGAAGAATATGTGATATAAAAAGACATTTGGGGAATAAAACCTATAGGATTTGGAGATGGGAGACTTTTGGAGGAAGGTATATATTCATTTTTCTAGAAATGGTATACTCCGTTCATATATTCAGAGAGGAACCATTTACTAAAATAATTTAAGGATTAAGATAAAAAATTTGTTTTTTAGATATCTGATAGGAAATGTTATGAAATATGTCCAAATGTCCTTGTCCATATATTTGGAGCTCAGAGATGACTGAATTAGACATAAAATTTGGGAGTCATGGCACATAAATAATAACTGAAGTTTTGGGCAAGAATAGAGGCCTCTAGTTCAAAGGAAGGGAAAAACAATCCATGGTCTACAGCAACACCTTAAAATAAGAAAAAAAGTATGACTCTAGAAAAAAAAATTGCAAATATGACCAGAGATACAGAAGGATTGAAAAAAGTGTGAGGCCATGTAAACTAAGGAAGAAATTGTCACAATAATGAAGGCGTGAGATACTGGATACTGGAGAAAAGCCAAATAAGAAGTAGATTAAAAACAGATTTTATAGTTACCTATAGTCTATTATTGAGCTTGCAGGGTGCTCCCTTATATCAGGGCCAGATTAGGGACTATGCATACTTATCTGATTTGTAGCTGCAAGGGAGAAAACAGATTAGGAACATCTAATAATCTATTTCACACTTCAGTTTAACAGGACCAGCAGAGAGACTTCTATAAACTGACATTTGTCTATAGCTCCCATTCTTAGAATTGGTGATATAGATAGTACCCCACCCATGAATTAATTAAGAAAAGGATGAGGTTGGCATTTACCCAGTGTTGAGAGGAAACTAAATAGGAGGAAGTTTAAAATGGGCCTAGAACATCAACTGTACTAAATCGACTTGCTTTCACGCTTCAAGTGCAAAAGATTATGAAAGATGGTAAGAATCAATTTAGCAAATTAATAGACTAAGAGGGACTCCAGATGAAAAAGGAAAAACTCTAGATAAGCGAAGAAGTTGGCTTAACTGAAGGTGATGGACGGGGGTTGGGGGACACCCTAATGCACGTGATGTACTTTCACAAATATATCAAAGTCAATTACTAAACTGAACTTGAGAAGGAGGGAGGGCAAGGGAGTGGAGTAGGAATTGGGGAAGGGGTTAAATGAGAAATGTATGGATGTGTGTCTTTATCAGCTTGTACCTAACAAAGATGTATGATTATAATGTACCAATTAATAAAAAAATAAAAGGCAGAAAATTGTAAGAAATAATAATGCTTTCTTTGCATCCCATTCTGCTTGGAGTACAAAAGGTTTCTTCAAAGTTGACCCAAACAAGTTAATTGATGTACATTGGCCTCAAAAGAAAGGGTTTTAAAATAGATGATCTCACATAAGTATTTGACCGTAGTAACGAAAACTAAAAAACACTCAAATTCATGAAAAACAATGGTGGTGGCAAAGAAATCCAAGACCTTTGGAATGTCACAAATAAGGGAGAAAACTGGGGTTTACTTGTTAATTAGATTTCTAATCCACTCATGTGACTGTGTGATTGCAGTGGCTAATATTATTTCACAAGACTGGTAGATCCTCAGAGATAAAAATTGTGCTAAGAGTACAAAGCCTAAGCTCATGTCTGGGAAGTGCTAGTCGTGAGTTCCAGATGGAATATATCCCAGAGTTCCTCTTTCTGTGATTGGGCTTACTTCTAGTTTTATGCTAGAATGGTGTATGTACTGAGTCAGAGGAAATGAATCACTGATTCCTTGCTAAATGCTTAAAATTTCTCATCGCTATGCCCAGGCAATTAAGTCATCTTAGCACTTCTTAAAACCTGGAGATTAAGGAAGAGGTGGTCAGAAAATATAGGAGGCCATTAATCAATTAAATTCTTTGTAGAAAACAAACAAACAAACAGAAAACTGGGAAACTTGAGCATTCAATAAAGGACCTGGCATGAAGGTGGAGGCAAAATTAAACCAACCAAGAACAGCATAAAACCTTGGGTGTTTTTATCCTTACAACACTAAGCAGCTACTGGCACTTTTAGAACTGAAACCACTAAGGGAGGAAGCATTTATTGGAACTCACTGATGGTGACCTAGCAAGCAGGATCCAAGGCAACAGACAGACAATCTGCTTATGTTAACCAATCTAGAGAGAATCCAGAGAGCAAAGGAGCCTGTTGATGTAGTCTGTCAATGTCAGTCTACACATAAATCAAGGAGGAGAATATATTTGAGTGTCAAATTGGAGATATATCCTAAGTATCCTCTCTAATCGGAGATTAGGATGGTAGTTCCCTGGTTTTGTGTTCAATTAAAATGAACAAATATTTATTCTGAGTAGATACTGGGTACTATGCTTTAAGTGTGTAGCAACACACTTAAAGATATAAAAAGATGAATAATTTTCAGACCCTATCCTGTACCAGACAAGTAGCCAAGTATAGGAAGAAAAGGGAGGAGTATAATTTTAAAAAGGGAAATAATATACTTAGCATTAATTAATTAATTAATTTTTGGTACTTAGCACTTATTTTTTTGGTATTTAAAATTTGGGGGGGCTTGAACCCAAGGATATTCTACCTCTGAACGACACCACCAATCCTACTTCATTTTTTTAAACAGTCTTGCTAAGTTGCTGAAGCTGGCCTCAAACCTGTGATCCTCCTGTCTCAGACTCCTTAGTACTGGGATTACAGGCATATTCCACCACATCCTTCTGGGTTATATTTATCATATTAAGAGATAAAACACTGCTATGCAAACTATTCTTAGATAAGGAATATTGAAAATTTTATTTTGTGGTTGTTTAAAGAAAAATCTTAGCCAATGCCTACTATGCTATTAAGAAAAACAGGGAGTCAGGTTAAAGTAAGGATAGGTCAAAGATATATAAAGATGTATATATAAATAGAAACCCCTTTCATTATTTATGAATAAAAATAATACAAATTGAGAATAAGTTCATGTTTTTATTATCTTCTATGGAATAGACATTATATTAGGTACTAGAGATATAATGCTGCACATTAATGTAATATTTTCATTCTTTTTGAAGTTAACCATCTACTAGGGAAGGTAAATAAGTGGCCAAGCCATTGCAGTACAAATTATAAGAATTATTATGAAGAAACTTAATGTATCAGGTAGGGTAGCATACACCTGTAATTCCAGTACTTGGGAATCTGAGATAGGAGGATTGCAGGTTTGAAACCAGCCTCAGCAAGACCCTCAGCAAAAATAAAATGGCCTGGGAGTGTAGCTCAGACGTAGAATACCTCTGGGTTAAATACTTGGGACTAAAAAAAAGAAAAAAGAAAAAGAAACTAAAGAAAGGAGATATGAAAGCATGGTTGGGAGAGATAAAAGTCAGAGATATTGAGTTGAGTACCTAACTCAAGAGAGACTTTCTAAACAGACATTTAATTTAAATCATTGCCTGAAAAATGAGTTAGGAGTAATTCATGCCAAGAAGCTAAGAGGGGAAGAGTTATCCAGGCAGAGAGAATGACATATATAAAATTCCAGAGAGTAGGATATGGGTTAGCATAGCGTCTTTGGAAAGAGGCAAGATAATTAATATTACTGTAATTCAAAATGGAAATCCAAAGCCAAGAGAAAAGCAAAGAGCTTAGTCTAGGCAGATCAAGCAGGGTCAGAGAATGGTGACAGTCTATGAGGAGCAATCTTACATGGAAGTCATTGAGTGGTTGTAAGCAAGGGTGTGGCTTTATTAGATTTGCATTTGAAAAACCATTTCAATGAGGGGCATATATTAGAAAGACTCCAAGTAACAGATTGATACACAGTAAAACATAAGAGTTAATGGTGACTTACACTAGGTCTGTAGAATATGATTGAAATAAATATAAATTTCAGAAGTAAAAGTTATAAGTATGTAAACTTACATTGGATTGGATGGGGTCACAGAAGAGAGAGGTGAGCCTAACCCATGACTTGGCAAGTTGATGATTTGTAGTTTCATTTACAGAGATAGAACTTGTGGGAAGATAACCAGGTTCTAGACAGGGACAGATGAGACTGAGGTGCTTGTTGTATATTCAAGTTCAAAAGGTTATAAAACATTTGAAAATATGGAACTAGATTTCCTGTGAAAATTATTGGGTGGATTTCTAAATTCATCAGCTATGAGCACTGAGTGAGTACTGGAGGTACTGGAGAAAATAAGGTTTCTGTGAGAATGTACAAAGTAATGGAAAGAAAAAAAAATCCAGAAACAAAAATGTAAGAGTAGCCAGAGAAAAAGGAGATTGCCAAAGACTATGAATAGGTCATGGGAGGGGAGGAGCATATAGATGAATACAGTGTCAGAAGGGACTTTATGAAAAAGAATGTTCCCAGAAGAATTAGTTTCCATAGTAGCATGTACTATAATCACTTTTTTACTGAATTGTTTTACTAGTGCATTGCAATTATATGTCCTAGTGAGGTTCAATGTGATACAAACATACATGCACATACCTCTATCTCTTGGTGTATTTCCCTCCACATCCCTCCCCACACATATTAGTAAAATTGGTTGTAATACCTTCACATAGTGTCCTAGTATTATTTAAACTATTTCCTTCCCCATAATCATGTTTCAGTAGCATAAAAGATTAGAGCTCCTTATTTGTTTATTTTTTATTTTATGGTACTGAGGACCTTACCCAGGACCTAGCACATACTGGGTAAGTGATATACTACTGAGCTATATTCCATGCCCCAGACTTGAGTTTTTACTGGTAATAGTTTCCTTAGGAGAGACAGGTTTTATACTATTTTTATTTCCATTTTTATTATTTTAATGCCCATGAAAAATAATTTCACTTGTGTCTCTAATGGTTCGGCAGGTGAATGGGCAAAGAAATCACCACTTTTAACAGCCTTACTAAACTTTAGGATCTGTTATGGTAAAATGGTTTCAAGAAAGTTATTTTCACATATATGGAATTCCTACTGTTTTATTTGGATCTATTTTGCCTACTGTAATTAGTATTTCTCAGCATCATTGTGTAAGACTCCTTAAATATAAATCCTTCATATGTCAAGATGAAAGGAGGACAATGACAGATAAGAAGGCATGTCACAATCTGTTAAAGTCTTACTTAAGTCAAGTGCATGTTCTATATGACATACACTTATGTAATATATGGATCATAATATAGCATGGCATCATATATTAAATTATGTGCATATACATATATTAATACATATAAACCATGCATTTACATATTAATATATATTAATAATATCAATACCATATAATACTATATATAAATACAAAATATCTTCATATATGACTTCACATATAACTGGCAGTGATGAAGGACTTTGGCCTCACATTATCTACCAATATTTTTCGGATGTTGTCAGCTTCCTACTCTTATTAGTTTAGGAGTAGAGAACAAAATTTCCCAGTTCTCATTTAGTTAGACACCCAGTTCTAAGTCTGACAGTGTGGGTGGACAAGGCGCACAACTTGTCTTTGCTGTATTCCAAGATATTGATGAATTCTAATCCATCTAAATTAATTAGAACTCTTGATGACAAGAATCAAAAGATTTTCTAACCAGGTAATGTTAATGTCTTATCCTTGAGTTAGAAGGGCATTATTCTACCAGATCCAGAGGGTTAAACTTGATTACAGAAATATTTATGGAGGAATTTCTTTCTAGAGCATTTACCAAATCGACTAAGAAGATGAAGTAGCTTAACATACTTATCCAAAAAATGTTTAACGAGATCTGAGTATAAATCCATAAAAGAATAATTATATTGGTAGAGACAAATTATTTTGGAAAATATGCCTTCTGAGGTCAGGGACCATGTCCATTTTTCTCTTTGCTACATCCTTTCTCTTAGTACCTCATATTGTCTGACTCATACTAAGCATTAAAAGATATTTCTCACATAAATGTTGTATGAATCGCAGCTTAATTCAAAAGATTCTCATATCTTTCTAAAGAATCCTAAATCCTATTCCAACTATGATTTATAAGTAGCTTTTCTTTACTCATAAATGATGATTAAGTTCTAATCTCAATTCAACCTATGTTGAATTGGAATTAGTTTTCAACAGTCTCTAGTAGTAGTTATGGTGGGACATATAAGATTCTATGCAGTTCTCTATATATAATTGGTAAATCTTCAGAATCATGCAAATATTTATATATAATATTTTATATATTTCAGAGTACTTTTGTAAGCTTTTTGTTTTCACTTGAACTCTATATTAGCCCTGATAAAGTATAATACTATCTCCTCTAAGAGATTATTGGGAATGAATCCTGCTACTAAGAAACTGACAGTCTTTTAGAGGATACACGATAATGACATAAATACTTATCAAATAAAATGCATAACCTCATTGTGTTAGAATGTTAAGGAAAAACACATTTTTGGGGCTGGAAATTTAATAAAGGCTTTAAGAAGTATGAGAATGTTAGTGGTACTTTTTATTTTATCAACTGTTGGAGATTCATTAATATAATAAATAATTAAATGCCTACTATGTTTTAGGAAGAGTACCAAATGTTGGATATACAAAAACAAATGAAAATACATTTAAAATTATTACCATAAAATTATTACCATTAAATAAGGTAGATCTTAAAGCAAATAATTACCTTTTTGAAGAAAAAAATTTATTGATAGAGCCAATATCACTATTAGACCTAGAAAATGAGGACCCTGCCTCAACCCTGACTGACACTGGGGCTGAGGACTTGCATAGTGTGAGGAGAACCTGGGCAAAGAGAGGAACTAACTAGTGTTTGTTTGTTTGTTTGCAGTACTGAGGATTGAACCCAAGGGCATTCTACCTTCAAGCTATACGCTCAGCCCAATTTTTTCTTTATTTTGAAACAGGGTCCCACTAAGTTGTGGAGGGCCTCATTAAGTAGCCTTCTGTAACAAACCTGAGATCTTCCTGTCTCAGCCTCCCAATGATGGAATTGGAAAATAATTGGATTGCAGTTTGAGCTCCTCCTAAAATTCTGTAACTATTAAGATTTGTTTGCCTCCTGATTCTCAGGTTGTCATATGTGTACAGCAAGGTAGAGATGGATTAGATTAAGTGTAACAGAAATGTAAGACCCATGCTGTAATTCCTAATCTCCTATAGTGAGAGATACTGCTCTAGTATCATTGGTCCCTTTTCCACTAAAGCAGAGTTGCAATGTAGGGTGAAAATTATTTGCTATTCCTAGAGTAGATGATCTTTAGTATTCCCTCAATTGCAGTATTCTATGAATCTATGATATGTGTGACTCAAGTGATTTCACTGAGCATAAAATGGAATTTCTTTAGTTTCTTATAATAAAATTACTAACTTGCTCATGAACTACTCATAAAAATTTTATTAAGAGGTGATTCAAGATGGCATCTGAGTGAAACACCTCTCCTCAGGTGCTGTGAGCTCGAATCAAATCTGTCATAAAAGCAGCTTCTTGACGGAAAAATAAATAAATAAAAAGCAACAAAAAAGTGAACAAAACAACTAAAGAGACCCCAGAAAGCCCACCAGGGAGAGCAAAGGAGCCCAACCCCAAGGCAGCGGTGCCAAGCCACAGAGCCACAGCAGCCATTAAGCCAGCCGCCCAGCAGGGCACCCAGCAACCAGACATGGAGTAAGCAACTCCAGAACTCCATATCCTAACCAGGTGGTGGATCCCTGCACCTTCCACAGCGACTGGAATGTGTGGGATGACCATCGTAAGTCCCCGTGGGACCACCCCAGCTCATCTCTCCCTCCGGAGCTGGAGCAGTGATCAATTGCACTGCAGAGCTTGAATCAAAACTGCCGCAAAAGCAGCTTCCTGATGGAAGGAAAGAAAAGCAAAGCAGCAAAAAGAAAAAAAAGAAGAAAAGAAAAAAGTGAATAAATCAACAAAAGCAGCTGAACAGAACCCAGAGAGAACAAAGGAGCAGCAAAGTGTGGGCTGTGAACCAGCAGCCACCATTTTGACAGTCGCCATCTTGACAGTCACCAGCATGAGAGCCAACATCTTGACAGCTGCCATCTTGATAGCCGCCATCTTGCCAGTCTCCAAGAATGGCATCTATTAGCACCAAGACCTCCAATGACTTCCTTCCCACCCAATGATCCAAAGTGCAATAAGTGAGTATGGGATTCCACACCCTAATCAGACTACATACCCCCATGGGATCAACACTGATCAAGAACACCTGGGACACCCCAGATTTCCCCTCCCACTGGAACCAGAGAAGCAGGGATCTGTAAGTTAATTGCACCCCCAGGGTGCGGGCACCCTATACAAAGCACAGATTCAGTCACCCGCCCTTCAAGCAATTGGATAGAGCAGAAGTAGGGGAGGGACCCAGTGCACACAGGGCATAGAGAACTTTCAGGCACCCAGGAAAATGCCTGGCATATAGATTGCACTCCCGCCACCAGCAAAGGCAGAGAGAGAGACACAAACAGGCCCTGAAGAGAGCTCAGAGACACAAGCTTACAGCGGGAGAGGCATCAACTGAACCCTCTGCCTGCACTGACAGAGCATATAAGAATACCAGAGACACACTCAAAAATTTAAGCTCTGTACTTACAAAGTAGCAGGGTTTTTGTTTTTGTTTCTTGTTTTTGTGTGTGTGTGTGTGTGTGTGTGTGTGTGTGTGTGTGTGTGTGTTATGTTTTATTTGTTTTTACTCTGTTTTTGTTTTGTATTGCCTTGATTTATTTATGTTTGTTTCGATGATTGGTGGTTTGTTATTTTTTGATTGGTTTGTTGAATCTCCTCCTTATCCCTTTTACAAGCTTCCCTCACTCTCTAGTGTCTATATTCTTCTCCTCAACACTTTTCTTCTTCTCTTTTCTTTTTCCTTTTTTCCTTGTCTCATATCAAGACCATCTCATACTACCACACTTAAAACTCTACATTGACTACCAGAATTCTCCAACATATCTACCGTCTCTAATCTTTACAATATATCACCTCAACACACTCAACCTCTTATTCCACTGGATCATGCCCTCTACTTTACCCTATTCTTGCATTCATCACTGTGACTTCTCACCCAACCTTTACCACTGAACACAACCTGTCCCCGTATATACCAGCAGATACTTCTAAACCCCTGCTACAGAGATTTGATGAGGAAACTTGCAAGAACAGCAAAGATATAAATTTAAGAACAGGTAGCCGGGCATGGTGGCACATGCTTGTAATCCAAGCATTCGGGAAGCTGAGACCAGAGGATCCGGGTTCACAGCCAGCCTCAGCTACCTAGTGAGGCACTTCGCAACTTAGTGAGACCCGGTTTCAAAATAAAGAATAAAAAAATAGGGCTGGGGGTGTAGCTCAGAGGTAGAACGCCCCTGAGTTCAATCCCCAGTACCGCAAAAAATAAATAAATAAAAAATAAATAAATAAATAAATAAATAAATTTAAGAACAGGAGAACCATGGGAAGGAAAAATAGCAAAGAAACAATAAGCCACCACAACCCCTAAATAAGAGATCTCACCAACCCAAAATGGCAGAGATTACCAGAAGAATAATTCAGATCTTTAATACTAGAAACAATACAGGATTTTTGGGATGAATATAGGGAGAGTTGGAAAGAAATAAAGGAACAAATAAACAAAGCATTTGAGACCCTGAACAGGAACCAAGGAGAAACATTGAAGGAAGTGAAAGATGCAATAACTGAAGTGAAGGCATCAATAGAAACTATAAACAGTAGATTTTAGACCACATGGAAAATAGAATATCACTCTTAGAAGATGACCATTTCAAAAATGAATCTATAGTACATAATTTAGAAAAAAAAATTCAACAGTATGAATTGGACATTGATGAGATTTGGGCCAATTTTAAAATAGCTAACCTAAGAATAATAGGCATAGAAGAGGTATTAGAAGTTGAAACTTATGGAATAAACAATCTTTTCAAAGAAGTGATATCAGAGAATTTTCCAAACATAGAAACAGAAGTTGACACACAGGTGCAGGAAACATATAGAACTTCCCTAAGACAAGACCAAAAAAGGTTCACCAAGCCACATAATAATCAAGTTGAAGAATGTAGAGGCTAAGTAGAGAATTCAAAAGGCAGCAAAAGTAAAAGGCCAAGTGACATCCAGAGGCAAGCCAATTAGAATCACTCCAGACCTCTCAAATCAAATCATGAAAGCCAGGAGGGGCTGGAGTAACATATTCCAAACTCGGAAAGAAAATAACCTGCAGCCAAGAGTCTCCTACCCAGCGAAACTCTCTCTCAAAATTGACGGAGATATAAAAATATTCCATGACAAACAGAAACTGAAAGAACTTATGTCTTCCAAACAAGCACTAGAGAAAATACTCAAAGAGATTAACTACAAAGAAGAACAAGTAAACGTCAGAACCAGAGAAATAATAATTTCCAGGAAGCAAAGAACTAAACAAAGAAAAATAAACACCACTAAAAACAGAAATCAAAACTCAAAATACTAGGAATTAAAAATCATATCTGAATAATCACACTGAATATAAATGGTCACATCTCCCCAATAAAAAGGCACAAGGTGGCAAAATGAATTAAAACCCAGAATCCATCTATATGTGCCTGCAAGAAACACACCTTACAAGCAAAGATTCACACAAACTAAAGGTGAAGGCTGGAGTAAGGTAATCCATGCCAATGGAACTCAAAGACAAGCAGGAGTATCAACCATAATATCAGATAAAGTAGACTTCAAGCCTAAGCTTATCAGAAGAGACAAAGCAGGTCATTTTTTACTAGTAAAAGGAACAATTCAGCAAGAGGAAATAACAATTATCAACATCTATGCCCCAAACATAGGTACAGCCACTTTCATAAAACAAACTCTGTATGATATAAAGACACACATAGATCCCAATACACTAATACTAGGAGACTTCAACACTCCTCTTACATTTCTAGATCGTTCTTCTAAACAAAAGGTCAGTAGAGACACCTCAGACCTAAAGAATACCATAAACCAAATGAACCTATTAGACACATATAAACTCTTTCACTCAACTACAGCTGAATTCACATTTTTCTCAGCTACACATGGAACCTTCTCCAAAATAGACCACATTCTGGGCCACAAAGCAAGCACTGGCAAATTCAAAAAAGTAACATAATTCCCTGCACCTTTTCAGACCACAATGGAGTGAAACTAGAAATCAACTCTAAGAAGACCCAGAGTAACCATGTAAACACATGGAGACTGAACACCACATTGCTGAATAAGGATTGGGTCATAGAAGAAGTAAGAGGAGAAATTAAGAAATTCCTAGATACCAATAAAAATGGAAACACAACATATCAAAACCACTGGGACACTTTGAAGGCAGTACTAAGAGAAAAATTTATAGTACTGAGGGCCCACATAAGAAGAACAGAGAATCACCAAATAAATAACCTAATGACACAGCTCAAAGCACTCAAAAAACAAGAACAGTCTAACTCCAAAGCTAGTGGAAGACAGAAAATTATGAAAATCAGAGCAGAAATTAATGAAGTAGAGAATAAAAAAAAATACAGAAAATCAACAAAACCAAAAGCTGGTTTCTTGAAAAACTAAACAAGATAGGTAAACCATTGGCCAACATAACCAAAAGAAAGAGAGAATCAACCCAAATTACCAAAATAAGTGATGAAAAAGGTGATATTACCACCGACAGTATGGAAATACATAGGATCATCAAAAACTACTTTGAAAAACTATAGTCCAACATAATGGAAAATCTAGAAGAAATTGACAAATTTCTAGACACATATAACCTTCCTAATTTGAGTCAAGAAGATATAGAAAACTTAAATAAACCAATAGCAATCAAATAGAGAAACAGCAATAAAGAGTTTACCATCAAATAAAAGCCCAGGGCCAGTTGGTTTTCCAAGTGAAGTTTACAAAACATTTATAGAAGAGCTAATTCCAATACTCCTTAAACTATTCCATGAAAAAGAAAGAAATGGGAGCCTCCCAAACACATTCTATGAAGCCAACATCACATTAATACTAAAGTCAAATAAAGACAGCTCAAGAAAAGAAAAGTATATCATTGATGAACTTAGATGCAAAACTGCTAAAGAAAATACTAGCAATGAGCATTCAAAACCACATCAAGAATATTATACACCATGACCAAGTCAGGCTCATCCCAAGGATGCAAGGCTGGTTCAACATATGAAAAACAACCTATGTAATTCACCACATAAACAGAAGCAAAAACAAAAATCGCATGATCGTCTCAATTGATGCTGAAAAAGCATTTGACAAGATACAACACCCATTCATGCTAAAAGCACTTCAGAGAATCGGAATAGAAGGAACGTACCTCAACATCATAGAGGCAATATACAATAGGCCCATAGCCAACATCATATTAAATGGAGGAAAACTGCAAGAGTTCCCACTGAAAACAGGAACAAGACACAGGATGTCCATTATCACCTCTTCTCTTCATTATAGTACTTGAGACTCTAGCCAGAGCAATAAAGCAAGAGAAGGAAATTAAATGGTAAAAATAGAGAACGAAGAAATAAAACCATCCCTTTTTGCAAATGACATGATCCTATACTTAGAAGACCCAACAAAGTCAACCAAAAAACTTATAGAACTGGTCAACAAATTCAGCAAAGTGTCTGGATACAAAATCAATCTTAAAAAATCAGAAGCATTTCTGAATGCCAACCATAAATCAACTGAAAAAGAAATCCAGAGAACAATTCCATTAACAAAAGCACCCGAAAAATAAAATACTTAGGGATAAACCTAACCAAAAAGGCAAAAGACCTTTATAAGGAAAACCATAAAAAGTCAAAAAAGAAATTGATGAAGACCTTAGAAAATGGAAAGATCTTCCATGCTCTTGGATAGGCAGAATAAGTATCATCAAAATGGTCATCCTCCCAATATTTATCTACAGATTCAATGTAATACCCTTGAAATTACCAAGGACAATACTCAAAGATAGGACCAATACTTCAACATGTAGGCAGGGGTGAACACTTTCTCAACAAGACTCCAAAAGCACAAGCAACTCAAAGGAAAATCAATACATGGGATTGCATTAAACTGAAGAGCTTCTGTACAGCAAAGGAAACTATCAAGAACCTCAACAGAGAGCCCACAGAATGGGAGAAGATTTTTGCCAGTTACTCTTCTGATAGAGGTCTAATATCTAGGATATACAAAGAACTCAAGAATCTCACAGCTAAGAAAACAAATAACCCAATCAAAAAATGGGCAAAGGACCTAAATAGACACTTCACAAAAGAAGAAATACAAATGGCCAATAAATGTATGAGGAAATGTTCCACATCACTAGCAATCAGAGAGATGCAAATCAAAACTACCTTGAGATTTCACCTAACTCCAATCAGAATGGCAACCATAAAAATCATGAACAACAACAAATGCTGGCAAGGGTATGGAGAAGTGGGAACCCTAATACATTGTTGGTGGGATTGCAAATTAGTGCAGCCACTTTGGAAAACAGTATGGAGGATCCTCAGAGGAATGGGAATGAACCTACCATATGATCCAGCAATACCACTTCTGGGTATCTACCCAAAAGAATGGAAACCAAACTATCAGACCGACGCATGTGTATGTATGTTTATAGCTACACAATTCTCAATTGCCAACTATGGAAACAGCCAATATATCCATCGACGAATGAATTACAAAACTATGAGTTACGTACACAAAATCATGGTAATTGCAGGGAAATGGATGCAACTGGAAAACATTATGTTAAGTGAGATTAGTCAGTCACAAAGAGTAAAATAACATATGTTCTCCCTAATATGCGGATGCTAGGGAGAAGATGGGGCATAAGAGGGACTCCAGATGAAAAAGGAGAAACCCTCGATAAGCAAAGAAGTTGACTTAACTCAAGGAGATGGAAGGAAACACCCTAGTGCACATGATGTAGTTTCACAAATATATCAATGTCAATCACTAAAGTGAACTTGAGAAGGAGAGAGGGCAAAGGAGTGGGGTAGTTATTAGAGAAGGGGTCATATGAGAAATGTGTGCAGACATGCCTTTATGAGCTTGTACCTAACAAAAATGTATGATTACAATGCACCAATTATTATAAAAAATTTAAAAATTATTGAATATTTAATGTTAAAATACATTTGTTTAGCCACTATTATTGATAGAAAATTTAGCTAATATTTTCCATCTTTAATTATTACTTGTTTTATACTCTTTTGTGTTCTTTTTAAATTACTGAGGAATAAATTTCACTTGTTTCTAGTCAGTGCAAGCAGATGATCCCTTTCCTCAGTTCTGACATGTAGATTTTTGCTAGAGGCTATATATATCTGCTGTTCTCCTTGCTTAAATTCTAAGAAGAAACTCTGATACTCATAACAAGGAAACAGGGACTAAAATTAATGAAAAAGTTGATTTATGGCAAAATACTAGGGTTGACTAGATATCTTTTCATTCCAAGATGTAAAAATAGAAATTCAAATCACTAGACATGACCATGAAAGGACTATATACTCAAGTCATACACACATATGCATATATGTGTGCAAACACATGCATGCACATACTGCTCAAGAAATAGAATAAACTTTTAAAACTTATAAATGCAATAGGCAAACAAATTTAAGAAATATATTTGCTTTGGTTTCAGAATATTATTCAAAGTATCAAGACTTCATGAAATTCATGCTTGGATGAAATATAGAGTAATATTTTATAAAAGATCTTTTTGAAAGGAAATTAGAAGTAAAAATGCAGCTAAGCTGTGCAGTGGTGCATGCTTATACTCTCAGTACTCAGGAGCTTGAGACAGGATGATCACAGGTTTGAGGCCAGGCTCTACAATTTGGTGAGATCCTGCTTCAAAATAAAATAAAATAAAATAAAATAGAATTAGGGGTATAGCTCAGAGATAGAAGGCCCCTGGTTTCAACCCCTGGTACTCCCCAACACAAAGGCAATAACTTTAGATATGAAATTATTTAAATTTAAAAATTCATTAACTTGGAGATACAAAAATTGATATATACCCTGAGATTTAAAAAATGCATTAAAAACAGTAAATGTTTGAATTAATGTTAGAGAAACCAAGTTTGATGATTTATAAAATAACTTTGCAGTAACTACTAGAATATAGCAGTAAAATATAACACATCCAGGATAATGGGGAGAGAATATAATCAATATATAAGACCTAACCCCCCCATACACATATTATTTCTGGAAGGGTCACATAAAAGATATGCTCATATGCAGTTGCTGGTAGGGTAAGTCAATACGTTCATTTATCCCACAAGCACTGAGCACTTACAATGCAGGAAGCACTGTGATAGACAATTGGGATACATCAGTGAAGGAGACAGTGATAGGTCCTTGTCCACACAGAGCTTCTACAATGAGGGGAGATAAAATAAAAATAGAATCTGAATTATACAGTCAGGACTTTGAAGGTGGGAGTTTCCGAAGAAAGAAGGTGATGATTTAAAGGAATTATTGTCACCAGATTTGTGGTAGATTTGAAGAGATAGCCCCCCCCCCCAAAAAAAAAATCCACTAGGAAGAACTAGCTAGAAGGAAGGCATTGAAAGCCTAGAACATGCATATTACACAAAAGCAGCAGCCCAGAAGATGGGTTTGAAATTGAATAAATGAAAAGGAAAGTGGTGAAGCAGGGGTTAGAGTTCTAGTAGTTGAGCAAATTATATAGACCTTCTAAGGATTTAGGTTTTTACTTTGATTGACATGAGGAGCCACTAGGGTTCTAGAGAGAACTTTAATAAGGCGAACAAGAGATTTAAAAGCATTCATTTTCATTGCTCTAGTAATTGTATTTCAGAGAATTTACCCTGAAGACATAATCATATATGCAACAATGATTTATGGCCAAAGATATCATAACTGCAGTGAATTTATTGTAACAAACAATTGGAAAAAAAACTCCATGTTCCAAAGGTAGAGCAATGATTAAATAAAATGTAGAATACTCATCAGGCTTTAAGAAAAAAAAAAAAAGAACAAACTGCAGTTTTTGAAAACTATTTAGTAATATAAAAATTCTTGAGCTAGGCGTGGTGGAGCAGTGCTTGTAATCCCAGTACTTGGGAGGTTGAGACAGGAGGATCACAGGTTTGAGGCCAGCCTTAGCTACTTAGTGAGGTCCTATGCAACTGAGTGAGACCCTGTTTCAAAATAAAGAATAAAAAATAGAATTGAGAATATAACTTGAAGGTACAATACCCCTGGGTTCAATCCCCAGTACTGGAGGAAAAAAATTTTTCATAAAATAAAGCTTGATAAAAATGGAAGCATATCTGTATAAATATGTCTGTTTAATTTTAATTATTAATTTTAATAGACTTTCATTGGTGCATTGCATCTTATTGAGGTGAGGTTTAGTGTGATGGTAACATACATCACTGGTGTGTTTTCCTCTGAATCCACCCCCTCCCCATTCATAATATTGAAATTGTTTGATAGCATCACATATGTACATAGAATTCCTGTAACTGTTTTCTTCATCAAGTCTCTCTTTTCCTCCTCCCTCTTCCTCCTGAAATCCCCTTCCAATATTCTACTGGTATCTCTCTTCATTTATATGAAGTAACTTTTCCAATTTCCAACTTCCACATAAAAGAGAAAATATATTACCCTTCACTTTCTGGCCTGGCTAATCTCACTTAGCAAAATATTCTCTAGTTCTATTCATTTGCTTGCAAACAATATAATTTTGTTTTTTCTTTTTTGGCTGAGTAAAATTCCGTTGTGTGTATATATCACACTTTCATAACCCATTCATCTGTTGACAGGTACCTAGGCTGATTCCATAGTTTAGCTACTATAAATTGAGCTGTTATAAACATGGATATACAAGTATAATTTTAGTATTCTGACCTCAGTTCCTTTGGAAAGATACCCAGAAATGTTATACCTGGATCATACGGTGATTCCATTAGAAGCCTTCTGAAGAACCTCCAAACTGATCTCCATAGTGGCTGTATTAATTCGCAATCCTGCCAACAGTGTATAATGCTTATTTTGCCACATCCTCACCAGCATTTATTATTGTTTGTATTCTTGATGACTGACATCCTAAATGGGGTTAGATGGAATTTCAGTATAGTTTTGATTTGGATTTCCCTGATTACTAATGATGTTGAATATTATTTCATAGATATATTGGTCATTTGTATTTCTTCCTTTGAGTAGTGTCTATTCAGTTCTGTTGTCCTTTTTTGATTGTTATTTGCTTTTTTAGTATTAATTGAAGTTCTTTGTATATTCTAGATATTAATCTTCTATCAGAGAAGTAGCTGGTAACAATTTCCTCCTATCCTATAGGCTTTCTCTTCAGACTTTTGATTGTTTCTCTGCTGTGAAGAAACTTTTTTAATTTAATGCCATTCCATTTATTCTCATTTTTATTTCCTGAGCTTTGGGGTTCTTATTGAGGAAGTCTCTACCCATCTGTATATGTTGGAGAGTTAGTTCTACGCTGTCTCTTAGAAATTACAGTCTCTTGTCTGATTTCTAGGTCTTTCATCCATCTTGAGTTGGATCTTGTGTGATGTCTGTTTTAATTGAAAAGCAGTTAATATACGCAAATTAATAAATGAAGAGAACTAGAGAAAATTTCTAACATGGGAGAAGATAATGTTTCTAGAGGGTGGCACTGTGAATTTTAAAAATTTTTCTTTAGATATATTTGCTCAATTATTTTGCTTCATTAGCATGTATATTTAAAAGTAATAATGAACCATTCTTTAGAAGAAAAAAGTTATTGTGAAGCAATTTTTAAAAAAATATATTTTTAAGAGGTCAAACATAAAATTAGTTGTTTTATTTTTTTATTCATGCATTGTAAGCATACATCTTTGTTAGGTACAAATTGATAATGACATATGTGCACACATTTCTCATTTGACCCCTTCCCCAAATTCCCACCCCGCTCCTTCCCTCTCCCTCCCTCTCAAGTTCAGTTTAGTGAGTGACCTTGATTCATGTTCAGTTTAGTGAGTGACCTTGATATACATTAGGGTGCCACCCCCTACCCCCATCCATCCCCTTCAGTTAAATCAACTTCTTTGCTTATCGAGGGTCTCTCATTTTTCATCTGGAGACCCTCTTATGTCCCATATTCTCCATAGTTGTTTCATTTATGATGATAACAGAGTTATTCCTATGAGCAGGCACTGTCTTCAAGCCTTGGCCTCGATTAAAGCAATATACTTTCTTATCTACTGGATTCAAATTAACTTTTTGAAATGGATAAAGTTATAGGAATGTATTTCATTTAATTTATTGAATTAATAGATGCAAAACACATGATCTAAAAATCCCATGATAGCATCCAAATGGTCAAAGTTTGCATTTTTTGGATGAAAGTATAGCTTAAATTTCTTTTATTACAAAAATAAATGAATACAACACTCTGTTAGTTATGGAACATTTCCATGTGTTAGTGGTTATACGAAATATTGTCACACATTATAACCATTAATATTTATAGAAACTATGTAAAATCATCATAATTCATAATTTATGTCTCATAAAACTAAATATTATGCTGACTATATTGTCTCAAATATCTTTGTTAACAAATGACCAAAGCAGGTTGCCACCCCAGAACAAGCCCAACACTCAATCTCTCTCTTTTTTTAACTACTGCTCCAAACTTCCAGCAGTACCATTTCATCCTTTAAATTGCTGAATTTTCATTAGCACACTGAGTAACTTGTTCACTACTTTTATCTGGCTTCATTTAATTCATATGCAATCTATTTAAGACTTTTTTAATTTTATTTTTTTAATTGGTGCATTGTAATCATACATCTTGGTTAGGTACAAGCTGATAAAGGCATACATGCACACATTGCTCATTTAACCCTTCCCCAATTCCTGCCCCACTCCCTCCTCCTCACTCCTTCTCAAGTTCAGTTTAGTGATTGACTTTGATATATTTGTGAAAGTACATCATGTGCATTAGGGCACCCCCACTCCCACATAACCTTCAGTTAAGTCAAATTCTTTGCTCACCTAAGGTTTCTCCTTCTTCATCTAGAGTTCCTCTTATGTCCCATTTTATCCCTAGCTTCCACATATTAGGGAGAGCATACAATTTTTCACAAAAACAAAATCACATTTAATGTGCATTTGCTATATCAGACTCTAAGGATACTTTTAGGTAACACCTCTTGTTGGCAGCATCCTATTTCCTGCTTAAATGGATCTGTTCCTACAGTATTTATAAAGACTGCTCTATAGCTTCATAGCATCCTTCTAAGTTTTTAAAAACTTTTTATAGACTTATATTTGGGGAATTGGTATTATACATCATAGTGAGGTATGCAGTGATAGGAATGTACCATGCATACAACCTTTGGAGCCCTTCCCTCTGGGTCGAACATCCTCCCTCTCCCTAGTCCATGATGTGTCTTGAGATTGGAATTGGTTTGTGTGTGTGGGTGTGTATATATATATTTGTAAAAATTTTAATTATTGCTATATATGTATACATATAGCATTATTTCAACAATTATATTTTATACATCCCTTCTAAGTTTTAATAAACTTAATGTGTATTTAGTCTCCAGTATCTTATTTTTCTCTTTAGAAGGAAGACCAATATCATTATTAGCATATTATTGTAGTTCTTATATAAATTAAATTCCAAGACCCACGTGAATATATATTCAGCATTTGAACACATGCCGGCAGGTATGCACATGCCTGGCACACAAACCTCTTCTCCTACTCACTGATTTAGTAGCAAGTACAGGTGGTTAGGACAATTGACACATTTCCGTCAACATTCCAGATGGAAATGATACAGTTGTAGTCAAAATAACTGGTATCCCTCACCTACAGACTTCAGGGAGGATGCATGCCAGAAATAGCCAAGTCAATTTTTGAAACGCGAAAGAATAGTATTACTGAGTTGTTAGTAAAGCTAGAGTCAAGTTAATAGTTTTCAAACAGTTAACTTCTCTAATATAATTTACACTACTTTTGCAGTTGGGCTTCTTGGGGCCTAGGAAAAATGTATTATATTATTTTGTAGGATTCTATAGTTGAAAGGAACAGTAAATATCACCTCTTCTCAACCTCCTTGCTCATGTGAAGGATCCATTTTATAGCTTCCTTGTTGATTTGAGTCCTGCCTACTAGAACACATAAGAACAAAAAAATATGACAAGAGAAGGGCATTTTAATCATCACAATGTTCTACTACACATACACATACACACACACACACACACAGACACACACACACATACACACACACATATTTTGGCAGGGTACTGGGCATTGAACCTAAGGACATTCTACTTCTGGGCTACGACCCAGCCCTTTTTCTTTTATATGTTGAAATAGAGACTCACTGAGTTGTTGAGTCCGGTCTCAAACCTGCAATCTTCCTGTCTCAGCCTCCCAACTACTGGAATTAAGGGTGTGTGCCACCATAGTCAGCTATATTTTTACAGATTAAAAAAAAAAAAGTGATGTCACCAGGCCTGGTGGTGCATGCCTGTAATCTCAGTTACTTGGGAGGCTGAGACAGAAGGATTGCATTTTGAGGACAGGGCACAGTAATTTAGCAACACCCTGTTTCAAAACTAAATATTTAAAAAATCTACCATTTAGCTGGGAGTATAGCTAAATGGTAGATTTTCCGTGGGTTCATTTCCCAATGCCACAGAAATACACGCAAAAAGGTGATGCTTCTTTACTAAGAGGTGAGTCTGAACACAGGTCTGTTTATCTTGATATCTGGATTCCTAACCTCTGGTCTCCCTATATAGTTAAGTACTTTCAACTCAATAAACTCAGGACTCATGCAAAGATTATGCTAAGAGACTGAAGAGAAAACTCTGTGTCTCCACTGTCCCTGAATTCAAGATGTTCTGGTTGCACCATGGGTAACATATATATGCATAATTTCACTCCATTAGATTAACCTATCTGTTAAAACAATTTTTAAGGGAAGTGATAAGAGAGCAGAGATAAGAACATAATTTATGTCAAAGAGGGCAAGTTAGGGATGATGTCACAGTAAGTATTTAATGCAGGCATTGAGGATAAAAAAAGATTTTTATAAACAGATACGGAAAGCCCATATCTCCTCTGGCCTTACACCATGCCTGCCAACTGCTGATGGCTTTCTATCACACGAGGTGCACTGTGCCCAAGATCACCATTGTCCAATTATTTCAGGAAATTAAGGGCTTTTGGGTGTAGCTCTCAACCGATTGCAAATGGGACTCGGTAACAAATATTCTAGTCTTTTTATTCCTCAGGCAGGTTAACTTGAGAAGTAAGTTCCACACTAATTCCCAGAGTTTTTGATAAAATTAATTTCCTGCAACCCACAGGGATAATTTGTTTTAATACACTATTATCCTTTTTGTCTTCCCTGTCTTCTCCCTTCCCCTACCGATATATCCCAGGATGTGTCCCCCACTAACTACCTGCATTTGAATCCTTGACTCAGTCTCTACCTTGCACTAGAGTAAGTGCTTCTCAAGAGGTGGAGAAGGTTCTTGTGAATCTCAAAGTCATGTTATAAATTCACAAAGGATAACTCAGACTGCAGCAGCCCAAAGAACAATTGTCATTTACTGACGCCAACCATGAATCTCAACTTTTGCCCATGTGGGCATTCTCATGTTCTCAAGATTGATGGGCTCTCCTTGTATTCTACTTTTCAAATCCCCCACTACTGCCTCTCTTAAAACACCAAATGCAAAACTTCTGGAAGCAGTGATAATATGAGTCAAGACCAAGAAATTCAGCATACTTTAGCCACAACTTTACTTCATCATTTGTCTATACAAATGCAACTACCCACCACTGCTTTCTGTTTATATTGGTTTTAAACATGGTGAGATTTTTCACCTCTCTTACTGCCAATAAAAATTCACCTTGATTTCCAAAACGTAGCCTTATCTTTTTCTGGTTGTGACTTTGGACAGCTGGATGTGATTTGAATAAAGATCAACTGTTCTTGTTGTAATTTAACAGGGAAAAATAATGAGTAGAGAAATTAAATAATTAATAGAAAACAATGACAATTATCTAAAGGGTTTTATAGAATTAGAAAATTCAAAACCACATGGCTAAGTAGTGATTTTCCAGATCATTTTAGAAACCATCCAGGAGTATTAATGGATTATCTCTTCTGACAAGATTACCAGCTCTTTGCATTTCTAGTCTTTATTACTTCTTTGGGGAGATATCATGTGCAAAATGTTATCTGCAATCTTCACCAGTAAATGGGAGTACACAGAATAGCTAGAGAAGTTTTATCTAATTTAGTTTTGGATCTGAATGTTGGTTCAATGTCTGTCTTTGTTGATTTGAAAACAAATCTAAAACCACTCTTAAAACAATGATATATTTTCTTTATATTCTGTTTCAATCGATTATGTGTACAGTTATCTGACCAAAAATGTTCCCAAATTGTATTTGTTTGTAGTGAGCAAACTCAATCTTTAGGGATGTATATACATATGTATAGTGTGTATACTCTATTATATTACTAAGGCAGAAAAGACAAAATTATATTCTATAGTATGCCCTTCAAATTACTTATAAATTTTGATAAAATTATATTTCAATCAATTGCAATACATAACGCTCCATGTCAAACCTTTATTACATTTTCTCACTGTTTGCACTGACATTTTTTTTATCTCTACTCTTATAAAAAGTTCACTTAAATACCTGTCTAAAAGCATAAACTATTAAAAATTAGATTCAATAAATAAATCTAAGAGAGTTTAGCTGCTCCTTTTAACCAAAAAAGTCTTAACTTTAGAAGATACTTAATTTTAGTTGTTAAAGCATTTACGGTACAATTTTGAAGTGCTTTAATAACACAAGTATAGCTTCTCTGTCCCAAACCAATTCAAGATGGACCAGGCTGCTTGTAATTTTCTCTCTACTGCCATACATAACTAATAATAGACAGTGAACACCAAACTTTGGTCAAATTGAAACTTAATAATACTTGTTCTATAAAACCTAGACCTCTATTTTTAAGTAAAAATATACTGAAATTGATAGATATAATTAAGATCAAAATTTCATGTCTTGATCACAAATGACACCCTTTTACCAGTCCTATGTATCCTCTTTGAAATGCTTGGAGTAATGACATGAAAATGAATGGAACACAGTCAAAATCACATTTTTTTTTCCCTGTGTCAAATATCTAATTGACTAGAAACAAATAACATGTGTCTTTCAGTGGGTAGCCCTGGCATACTATGAATTTATAAGGATTTCCAATTAGTATTTTCTCCTTCAAGAACACAAATGAAGACTTTCTTTGTGTTGATGGATTTGGTAAGTATGTATATGTGTCATATTTGTGATAAGTCCATAACATATTATTAAAATAAAATCTTAGTGAAAAGTAAGGAAAGGAGTTAGAAATCAAAAGCTAAGAAAGGCATCATTACCATAATGGTCACCTGATGAAATTCTAGTTAACCATGGCTTCTATCCTATTAATCTGATTTCCATAATGTAACTTAAAAAACGTTTTATTAAAAGCCGGGTGTGGTGGTGCATGCTTATAATCCCAGTACTTGAGAGGCTGAGACTGGAGGATCCAGGTTCATGGCCAGCCTCAGCTACTTAGTGAGGCCTTCCACAACTTAGTGGGACCCTGTTTCAAAATAAAGAATAAAAAATAGGGCTGGGAGTGTAGCTTGGAGGTAGAATACCCCTGGATTCCATCCCTAGTATGGTAAAAAAATAACTTTATTAGTACATTGCATTTATATATCAGAGTGAAGTTTAATATGTTAAAGCATACATGCACAGAGCTCATTGTGTATTTCCTTCCACATTGTCCCCTGCTCCCTCTTTCTCCCTCCCCACAGGAGTTAATGAGATTGGTAATAATACCTTCACAATTACATAGTATTTTTGAACTTTTTTCTTCTTCAGTCCTCCCTCTTCTTCATAAATCTCTCTCGTAGCCTCTTCAACTCTCTCCTTGCATTATTTAAAGTCACTTATGTTTCCTATTTTCTATCTTTCACATATGAGAGAAAACATACCACTCTTTACTTTCTTGGACTGACTAATCTCATTTAGCATAATATTTTCTAGTTCCATTTATTTTCCTTCAAATGATAGAATTTTTTTCTTCTTGATGGCTGAGTAAAATTCCACTGTGTGTATATACACCTCATTTTCTTTATCCATTCATCTGTTGACGGATACCTATATTGGGTGTCTAATTTGGCTATTGTGAATTTTTCACAGGGTTTTGATTGAGAAAGAATACTACCACTAATTCTATTTAAAATGGGTACAATTAAAGTACATTTCTTCCTTTTGTGGTTCTGAACAGTGCAGATAAAAAAAATATTGTATAAGCATCATGAAGCAATTAAGCTTTGTTTGTAATAAATAGAAATAATATATAAATGAATGAGATGAGATATTATTATGAAGAGTTGTTGCAACACAGCCAAAAAAAGTAAGAGGGAATTACTTTAATAGGGGAATAACTGAAACTTGGTTTCACTTAACACTCAGTGAAGATATAAGTTTTTGATGTTTATTTCTGGAGAATTTCTAAGCTTTTCTAAGATTAAAGAATTACAAAGAGAATATTTATGGAGAAAACAGTTGTGGATAATAATTATGTTCTTGATTAGAAATAGGTTCCAGAGTAAATGGATAATGTATATTTAATAGGAGAAGGCTATAACAAAAATATCACTGGACCTTTTTAAATAAAAAAAAATAGGTAAACCAAACAAATTTTTTTAAAAAGTTATCTGAATTCTCTTTTTCTTCAATTCCTCTGACCTTTAGGAAGAGGCTGTTTGAAGTGACAAGTTTCACCTTTGCTTCAACAAGCTCTTGGAATTGCTATAGTACAGTTAAATTTTATTTATGTAAACTAGAAATGTAATAACAGGGAAAGAGGTAATTTGTCATAAATTCTTATCTTTTAAAGAGACAACACATTTTTTCTTTTGCCAATTTTTTTCTCTCACATTGGATTATTCAAAATTTCCCAAACAAATTTCTCTCACATTTGTACATGCCTGAAATACCTTAATGTTCCTGTCAGAACATAAAGAACTATGAGGAAGTGCTCCAAAGTCAGACTCCCTTGTTCAAATCCCATTTCCACCATTTCCTGATTGTATGATATTTATCAAATTGCCTTACTCTTTAAATTTTAATATCCCCATCTATAAATGTAGAGTATTAGTAATAACTACTCACAGAGCTTTTGAAAGATTAACAAGATAACTCATGTAGAGAATTTAGTTAAACTCCCAGAACATAGTATGCAAAAATGATATTTCTTATAATAATAATTATTATCATTATTCATATAATATTATTTAAAAATCATCTCCAGGCTGTTTGAGCAAGGCAAACCATCTCCAAATCTTGGTCACAGGCTCTCATGATACCTTAAAGGCCAATAAATGCAAAGATTGAGAAGTCAAAAGGAGGCCAAAGTATCAATTAATTTCTTAAGGTTGCTCAATATTTCAATTTGGAAAGGTTCCAGGAAAATATAAAAAGCACAGGAATGCTTTGTATTGGTGAGTTGGCTGACATTATTGATTCATACTCCCATCCATGAACATATCTAAATACAATTATATTATTATTTTGTTCCAATTTCATGAAAAAGGTGATTTTAATTTTGGCATCTCAAAAGCAAAAAGATACTCTCCATTTCTCCTTTAGGCTTTGGTAGAACTCATTTCCATAGAAGGCTATTGCCATTAAAAATGTTCTCCATCCTCTTTACCAGCTCTAGCGATATGTGTCCTGACTTATCATAGAAACAATAAAAAAAACTAATCTGGTTCATATTTTTTACAGTCTGTCGACATCATATTGTTTGCTCTCAGATTAGTTGAAAGGTGCATATAAAATAATAAATGATCATTACCTAGTCCATTGTTCCTGCGATTAACTTTAATTTCAGTCCTTTCCTGTTTTCATAGTAACCCGTAGGATATGACATGTATAAGAACATTATCAGGAAAGAGAAAAAGAGCAACCCTATGAATTAAACCCTTAGTCTTAGATATGGTTATCTTGGGAGTATCATGAACTTAATGTCCTCTTTGTATTCTGTACCACTCATGGGTAGTCCCTATAAATTTCTTCATATGTAGGCATAAATGGAAAGACAATATTCAAAATATTTAAAAATGGGGCATTAATGACACCATCCACTCAGAATGCAGTAGCAGAAAAAGTGTCCCTCCCATGTGCACATCCTTGTTTCCCAGCATCCACCCTGTGGTGAGATGAGGCCCATGTGACTAGTAACAATTAATGTATCTCTCCTGATCTTCTTGCTATCTCTTCCTTGGCTGTAGTAAGTAATGAACCTTCAAATTAACATTAAGAAAATGCATGGATTGACAGTGGGATTTGATTCTATGAAAGAATTGTTTTTTGAGACTTTGGGCTTTGTGTTACTCAAGTGTAACTTAGATTTACAAATTAATCAAAATGTACACTGAATATCAGTAAATTAATATGGCTAAACTGGTATATCACCTCAAATAATTATGTTGTAATTGCTAAACTTACGTCGTTTTGATAGTCAAGAATTTCATGGAACGAGCTCTTTCCCAATAGCTGTTTACCATACTATGCACCTAGGAACCCTTTACCATGACAAAACTAACAGAGTGAACTGTTTTAGGCCTGGGATAGAAACTTGAATCTGGAATGAATAAAGAAGAAAGTTTCAGGAAGTATTTTATTTATTCATCCACTTACTCATTTATTTTGTGGTACTGGGGATTTAACTCAGGGGAATTCTACTTCGGAGCTACACCCTCAGCCTTATTTTACTTTTTATTTTTAAACAGGGGCTCACTAAGTTGTGAGGGCTTTGCTAAGTTGCTGAGACTGGCCTTGAACCTGCAATCCTCCTGCCTCAGCATCCCAAGTACTGGGATGACAGACATGTGTCACCATACCCAGCTAGAAAAATTATTTTGTTTTGAGATGGATAATTTTACAAAGAATGGACAAAATCTTAATTAAACCACAACAATGTTTAATTCTGGATTAATCATTTGTAAATAAGTCTAGAATAATGACCCAATTTTAACGGAGGGTGTGTTTGTTTGTTTGTTTTGTTACTGGGGATTGAACCCAGGGGCATACTACCTCTGACTCACATCCCCAGCCCTCTTTATTATTTATTTTGAAACAGGGTCTTCTTGAATTGCTGAAAGTCTTGTTAAGATGTTAGGCTGGCCTCAAACCTGTGATCCTCCTGTCCTAGCTTCCCAATGACTTCCATCTAACAGCATTAATAAAACATCCTAGAATACCTGATGAATGAAATATGATTATAATTTTAAAAGGACCAGAAATAAGTAAAATATGTGCTCAGGGTCTGAACTAACTACATGAATCTTTGAAGATGATCAAAATGTCCATCAATGAAAAAAGTTAATTTAATGTTTGTCCATACTGTGTAATTACATAAGCAATCAAGAATTAGGCTAATACGTATATTCTGACAAAGTAAAAACATCATTGATATAGTTGATATTCTCAGGAAACTTTTAGAATCCTGCACAAAAAAATGTTACTTAACAATACTTCCTGAGAGCGAAATTATGTGATACATATAAAGGGGAAATATTTTTCCTAATTTCTGTATTTCTATTTTTTTACATTTTTATTTATTTAACTTTTTGTGATACTGAATATTGTACCAAACAGCATGCTGCCTCTGAGCCACAGCCCCCGCCTTTTTTATTTTTATTTATTTATTTATTTATTTATTTATTTATTTATTTATTTATTTATTTGTTTATTTTTGAGGTACTGGGAATTGAACTCAGGGGCATTCTACCTCCAAGCTATACCTACAGCCCTATTTTTTATTCTTTATTTTGAAACCGAGTCTCACTAAGTTGCGGAGTGCCTCACTAGGTAGCTGAGGCTGGCCGTGAACCTGGATCCTCCAGTCTCAGCCTCCCAAATGCTGGAATTACAAGCGTGTGCCACCATGCCTGGCTGCCTTTTTTAGTTTTTAATTTTGAAGTAGAGTCTCATTAGGTTGTTGAGACTCTCCCTATGGCTGAGGCTGGTCTCACACCTGCAATATTCCTGTCTAAGTCTCCCAAATACAGGGATCATAGCCATGTACCACCACAACTGACTGTCTTCCTTGTTTTTGTTTTTTCTGTGTTGATTGAATTCATTATAATAAAATTATTTACTAAAAATATGAAATATTTCAAGGTATAATATAATTCTATCTATAGAGAAATTATCATATTTATTTGAGTATTCAAAGGTCTTCAATAAATACTTGATTAAAATAGAGATATAGAGACCCTACTTGACAAGAAGATTAAATTAGAGCTTTGAAGCCAGAAAATATGTTATGGAGTTGGGTTTCCAGTTCATCTATGTCCTAGATATGACACTTCACACAGCTAGCCTCATTTTCATCATCTGTTTCCTCATTTACAAAATGTATAAGTTGATCTTAAAGCCTCTGTAACCCAGTATTTATGAAACTAATAATGTACAATGGGTCTAGTACAGAAACTTGACGTGGATATCATATGTAGGCAGTAACCAGCATAGCAATAAGGAGTCAACCATGAGAGCTCCCATCACAGATTAGGAATATTATATGTGTGTGTGTGTGTGTGTGTGTGTGTATGTGTGTGCACACATGCATGCATGTAGACAGACACAGCTCTGTGTGTATGCACGTGTACACACACACACACACACACACACACACACACATACACACACACACTTCCCCAAAATCAGCACAAATGATGTATCTTGAGTAAAATTAAACCGTAAACCTATTCCACTTAAAATAAAAGCATGTACTTAGCCAATATACATTATATGAAATTGCAAGACATATTTAATTAAAGATATAAGGAAATATAGGTATTAATTTTGTTCTCAAAATTCACTATCAGATTGAAAAGATGAGGCATATATACTTGAAATATTATATGGTAATCATACAGTAATATCAAGTCCTGCTGCAATTCAGTGTGATATTATTGTTTCACAAATGCTATCAAAATATGCAAAATTTTCTCTTGGGAATGTCTCAACCTCCAACTGAGAAGCTACAAATTTAATCAAAGTTTAATTTTTGAGGGATACTTCTAATTTTCAGAATAAAGTCCATATCTAAACAATAAAGTGTAAAACTCTTCTATATCTACCTCTTTTCTCCAACTTTGTCTTCCTCCTTTCTGCCATATGCCCTCTACATTCCAACTATACATCACCTTTTTATAGTTCTTTGATTATAGTACACTATCAAACACTAGGACTTCTATTGTATTGTTTCCTCTATACTTGGAATTCTTTTTTTCCCCTCCATCACCTGCTGTGGTATTCATCTTCCCAGACACAACTCAGACATCAGGCTCAATAGATGTGAATTTGATGTCCATTACACACCAACTACATCCCATGTACTTCACTCATCCTGTTTTATTGTAGCCTGTTTTCTGTCTTTCTTTAAGACATAAACATGAGCTCCTTGAAAGCAGAGGTTCTCAGATGGATTCTAAGCTGAATTCTACCAGATCTTTAAAGAAGAATGAATACAAATTCTCCTCAAATTGTTCCATGAAATAGAAAGGTGGGGGTACTTTCAAATTCATTCTATAAAGCCAGTTTCACTCAGATACCAAAACCAGATAAGGATACAAGGAAAGAAAACTACAGGCCAATATTCTTAATGGATATAGATGCAGGAACCCTTAATAAATCATCAGCAAATTATATTAAACAACAAAATAAGAAGAGTATATGTTATGATTATGTTGGTTTCATCACAGGGATTAAAAAATGATTCAGCTGATGCAAATCAAGAAAATTGTTAGCCTCATAAATAGAATTAAGGATTAAAATTACATGTTAATCTCAATAGATATAGAAAATCACTTCGACAAAATTCAACACCCAATCATCATAAAAATATAAACCTGAAGAAATTAGGGATAGATGAGGATTACTTCAACATCATAAGGGCAGTAGAAGACAAACCCCAAACTGGTATCATACTGAATTGGGAAAACTGAAAATTTTTCCTTTAAAACTAGAAATAAGACAGAAACATCTACTGTACCCAATCCTATCAATATAGTACTTGAAATTTTAGCAAGCACAATTAAGCAAAGGAAGAAAATAAAAGGAATACAAATAGGACAAGAAAAAGCCAAATTCTCACTGTTTGCATATGATATAATCCTATACTTATAAGGTCCTAAAAGCTTCAACAGAAGACTTCTGGAAATGATGAGCAAATTCAACAAAGGCAGAATACAAAATAAACATAAAAAGAAACAACTTTTCTGTATACCAATAATCAATCTGCTGAAAAATAAATTGGAAAAATCAATTCACAATATCGTCAAAAAATACTTAGTAAATCTAATTAAGGAAGTAAAAGATCTCTACAATGAAAAGTATAGAACACTGAAGCAAGAAATTGAGGAAGACACTAGAAGATAGAAAGTCCTCCTATGATCATGGATAAGCAGAATTAATGTTATTAAAATGATAACAATATTTAGACTTATCTATAAATTCAATGTAATTCCCATCAAAATGCTAATAGTATTCTTTATAGAACTAGAAAATGCAGTTCTAAAATTCATATGGAAGAATAAAAGACCCAGAATAGTGAAATCAAAAAAACTAGAAAATAAATACTGTTGGAGGAATGATGATGCTCAATTTCTTTAGAGCTCTAACAACAACAATAAAAACATAGTACTAGCATAAAAACATACACATAGACAGATGGAATAGAATAGAAGACAGAAGAAAGCCCACACAGATGTAATCATCTGATCCTTGACAAAGGTGCCAAAAACATATATTAGAGAAAAAAACAGCCTTTTCAACAAATGATTCTGAGCAAATAGGATATACATATGTAGAAGTATAAAACTAGATCCCTATCTTTCACCCTCTGCAAGGGTCAACTCAAAATGGATTAAAGATTATCATCTGCCAGAAGAAAACATGGGTGCAACACTATAACATATGGAAACAGGCAGTGACTTCCTCAATGGGATTCTTGAAGCTCAAGAAATAGTACCAAGAACTACTAAATGGGATGGCATCATATTAAAAAAGCTTCTGCACAGCAAAGGAAACAAGAACATGAGGACAGAGCCTATATAATGGAGAAAATCTTTGCCAGCTTCTCTTCTGACAAAGGATTAGTGTCCAGAATAAATAAAAAACTCAAAAAACTTATTGCCCCAAACCAACAGAATTAGTAAGTAGAAAAATGAACTAAACAGACATTTCTCAAAAGGATAAATACAAATGGCCAAGAAACATCTGAAAAAATGTTCAATATTTTTAACAATCAGGGAAATGCAAATCAAAACTCCATGGAATATCATCTCACTCCATATCCAGTTAAAATGGCAGTCATTAAGAATATAGATAATCATAAATCCTGGGATGGATACCAGGGAAAAGGAACACATACAATGTAAGTGCCATTGTAAATTAATACAAACACTATGGAAGTCAGCATGGAGGTTTGTTTTTTTTTTAAAGAAAACACTGTATGAAGCCGGGCGTGGTGGCGCACGCTTGTAATCCCAGCATTCGGGAGGCTGAGACCGGAAGATCCGGGTTCGCGGCCAGCCTCAGCTACCTAGTGAGGCACTCTGCAACTTAGTGAGACTCAGTTTCAAAATAAAGAATAAAAAATAGGGCTGGGGGTATAGCTTGGAGGTAGAATGCCCCTGAGTTCAATCCCCAGTACCGCAAAAAAAAAAAAAAAAAAAAGAAAACACTGTATGACCCAGCTATACTACTCAGTATCTTTCTAAATGAATTAGAGTCAGCATAATATAGAGATCCATAAATATCCATGTTTATAGTAGTACAATTCACAATAGCAAAGTTATAGAACCAACCTAGGTGTCCATCAACAGAGGAATGGATAAAGAAAATGTGACACATATGTATAATGGAGTTTTATTTAGCCATAAGAAAACACAAAATTATGTTATTTGCAGGAAAATTGGATGGAACTGAAGAACATCATGTTAAGCAAAACAAGCCAGACTCAGTAAATCAAGGGTCATATTTTTCTCTGGTATTTGGAATCTAGAGAGAAAATAAAGAGGAAAATAGAGGGAGACAAGTACAGTAGACAAAGGAGGTCCTATGGAGGGAGGAGGGGCAGGAAAGAAGAGGTACTGGGAAACAAAATTGGCCAAATTATATTTATGAATATGCAAATATGTCACAATGAATTCCACGATGGTGTATAATTAGAATAAAAGTGTATAAAACTAAAGCAAAGATGCAGAGTTACTGATTTTCTCTGGATTTGAACACAGAGCACATGGCAAGAGTGCTCTAAAGGAGTGTTAAATGTTTTATGAGATTTGTTTCCCAAAATAAGTAGTATTTTTAATTTCCTGAGCTTTGGGGTCTTGCTGAGGAAGTTTTTACTTGTGCCTATATGTTGTAGTGTTGAGTCTATGCCCTCCTTTAGTAGCTTCACCATCTCTGGTCTAACTTCCATGTCTTTGATCCATCCTTCTTGACTTCTGTGCAGGGTGAGAGGTTTGGCTTTAGTTCCATTTTTCTACAAGTTATAACCAGATTGCCTGTTTTTGTGCCAATACAATGCTGTTTTAATTACTATAGCTCTATAGTATAATTTGAAGTCAGGAATTGTGATACCTCCTGCATGGTTCTTATTGCTGAGAATTGCTTTCACAATTCTGGGTCTTTTGTTTCTACATATGAAATTTATGACTGGTTTTTCTAGGTCTATAAGAAATCAAAACAATAATTAACAAGTGGAATGGCATTAAACTAAGAAGTTTCTGCACATCAAAAGAAACTATCAAGAGTCTAAAGAGAAAGTCCACAGAATGGGAGAATATCTTTACCAGCTAACCCTGTGACAGAAGGAAGATTAATATTTAGAATATACAAAGAACTTAAAAGAATTTACACTAGAAAAACAAATGACCTAATCAAGAAATGAGCAACTGAAAGGAATAGATACTTCACAAAAGAGGACATATAAATGGCCAATAGGTACATCATTAGCAATTAGGAAGATGCAAATCAAAACTACACTGAGATTCTATCTAACCCCAATCATAATAACAATCATCAAGAAGTCAAATAACAATAAACATTGGTGGGGATATGGGGAAATAGGAACTCTTCTACACTGTTGAGGGGATTGAAAACTAGTTCAGCCACTATGTAGATCAGTGTGAAGATTCCTTAGAAAACTGGGAATGGATCCACTATATGATCCAGCTATACCACTCCTGGTATCTTTCCAAAGAGGTTGAAACCAGAGAACTACAGTAATATATGCATACCCATGTTCATAGCAGCACAATTCACAATAGGCAAATTATGGAATCAACCCAGGTATCCATCAACAGATCACAAAACTATGGGAAATACACACAATTGAATTCTACTCAGCAATAAAGAATAAAATAATGTCATTTGCAAAAAAATGGAAGGACTTGGAGAACATTATGTCAAGTGAAATTAACCAGTCACAGAATGTGAAGGGACATATGTTTTCTTTAATATACACAAGCTAGGGAGTAAGTAGGATACCAGAGGGACTCCAGATAATGGAGGAGAAACCTCAGTGGAGCCAGGGGAAGAGGTCTAAGGGAAGAGGAGGGGAAAGACTGAGATTCATTATTGGAAATACTAACATTGACTGTGTGTACATATATGAAAATCTCAGTATCAGTCTCGGTCTTTGGTATGGGAAAGTGGTGGGAGGCACCAAGTGCTAGGTGCATGTATACCAATGTTAACATGATTTACATTATGATATGAGATGATAATGTACCAATAAAAGCACATTAAAAACAAAGTAGTATTTTTACTAGGCTTTGTATGTTAAAAAGAAATAATTTGAATTACATTATGATGTGAGATTGAAATATGTCAATAAAAGTATATTTAAAAAGACAATAACTTATGCCTCTTCACTCACAGGATGAAGAAAACTGCAAAATGAACAATTAGAATGATAATACCAAAGAAAAGCCATCATTTTGGCTAAAAAGCATAAATTACCTAGATATATCCTATTCCAGTGAAGTCAGTAAGCATAGTTTTTTTGTGGTTTTGTTTTTGTAGGACTGAGGAACTGAACCAAGGGTTATTCTACCTCTGAGGTACACCCTATTTCTATTTTATTTTGAAACAAAGTCTAGATAAATTACCACATGCTCACCTTGAACCTGCAATCCTCCTGTCCTGAGTACTGAGATTATAAGCATACAACACCATACCCAGAAAGCATAAGTATTTTGAAGTGTACATATAGCATTTTGCTCAGTCTTGCTCAGTCAGTACTGAAACTAAATTTTGATAAGTTTCAGGAGAATTGTTTGTTATATTTTAGTTTGAATTCTTGCTAGGCAAACAGTGATAGTATGCCTACCACTCTTATTCCCTGAACTAAGTATTAAAATCTTCACATAATTAGAATGCACATGGAATGGGATGTTCTGGGCAATTATACTTCTTGGTTGAACAATAATTCAGTGATAACAATTTCTTTTATTTTCGTTACTACTCTACATAAATCAGGTTTTCTTAATATTGACAGGAACATTATGAAATAGATATCATTCTTATTTTCCACAGAGAAATACTGAGGTTACCAGAATTTGTGTGAATTCTCATACTAATATAATTATTTTTGTTTCTACCATGTAGAATATCACTATAAAATGGAAAAAAAATTAACAATTTAGAATGGGAAAACATCAAAATATTTTCTCATTTTTGTGTCAAGCTAGTTTCCTGCCTTATGAAGAAGAATATATCTTCAAATTAGAAATAATAAATATCTTTTCTTTACAAATGCCTTAATTTTTAGATACTTTTAAAACCATTTCTTGACAGTCTCCAAATTGTCAGAAATGAGGATATAATTATAGAAATGGATATCTGAAAAGCAGACATTGATGGCAAATTCATCCTTATAGTATCTTAGTGCTGTGATCAAATATGTGACTTATAACAATTGTACATTGTTAAAAGTCGTGGATCCAAAGGTTAAGTTTAAAATCTATCAAACTACGAAGAGTATATTTTCAAATACCAATCTGATAAAGACATGTAACCTCTTGTTTGCCATCCATAGGTTCTTCAGTGCTCTGTGGTCCTGATTCTGAGCCTGATTTCTTGTGTGTAGAGATAGAAGGTCAATCTCAAGGTAGACAAGTAATTGCTAATCCAAAAGCAAGGTAATTTCTCTTAACAAGTCCATTTCACTCTTCTGATTATTGTCTTTGTGCTCTAATAACATTGACCAACCAATAAAATTGTGCCCATATCTCCTCATTTCCAATAACATTTCTTATAGGCTTCCCTAGAGTAAAATATTGGAGACAGACTAGATTGGCAAAGAGGACCACATAGAATAATTCATATTAGCAGGAAAAATATAATAATCAACTTCTAAATTCAGATTTGCCTTGTGCCACCTTTGGATTTGCAGCTAAAACTTGAAATCCTTATTCCTTCCTTCTGACCATGATGCTGTAGTGTAAATGTAGCATGCATTAAGTAGTTTACTTTGATGACTAAGGAGACAAGCCTCACTGTAGGACTCTGGGAAGACTGACAGGATTGACAGAATCCCTGTGGGGAATGGATGAAATAGTGCATATAATACATTTAGCACAGTATACATTTTGAATAAATATTAGACATACTATTTTATATTATCATGATTGCAATTGTCTCTATATGACAGCTACTTAGGCCATTTAGTCATTCATTCATTCATTCATTCATTCATTCATTCATTCATTCTGTGAATTGAACCCAGAAGGATTCTACCTCTGATCTATACCCCCAGCCCTTTGTATTCTTTGTTTTAAAACAGGGTCTTGCTAGGTTGTTTATGGGTTTCACTAAATGACTGAGGCTGATTTCAAACCTATGATTTTTGTCTCAGCCTCCCAAGTACTGGGATTATAGGCATACACTACCGCACCTGTCAGGTCTTATAGTTATTAGAGCTCCAGCCTCATGACCTAATTTTCTAATTTCCCCACCTCCCCCAAAATAGCACATTGTGAATTTAGGCTTCAACATATGAATTTTAATATATGGATTTAATTCATATGTTAATTTAATATATGAACTTTTAATATAACTATTCAGTACATAACACATATAATATGTTACAGGAAACTTTATTTATTATATCATTTATTAAAGAAAATGCTAGCTGCTTACTTAGTATAAGCCATATCTGTTACAGGAGGGTGATTTTCTCATTAAACTTAATGATAATTAATTTAACCAATATTGCTAATTTCTAATAAACTCAGCCAGTGAAAAAGACCACGAAGCCTTAAGAAATAACCATAAGAATACTTAATCCTTATAAAATATATATTACAAGAGTTAACTTTAATATACCGAACTTTTATGTTTCTGAAATAGTGATATGTAATAAAATATATGATTATAAAATAACTGCAAATTTTAGGGTTAATCAAATTTGTATTTCTGGGTTAAATAAAAAAATTGGTTTCTTGATCCCAAAGTTTTTCAATCTTTAATAATCTTTCTTGTGTGTCTCAAGGTGGCAATAGTAAAAGCTACATTTATTTCTTCCAGTTTCAAAATTATTTTTCACAAGAAATTATCAAAGAACATGTTTGAGAATGTTGGGCTGAGTCATGTGGGTGGAGCACTCTCGAGTGCATTGATGCAGTGATTGTGAACGTGAGTTTTATGAGAGTGAACTAGCCCCTTTATGCCTTCTCTTTCACACATGCTCCCTTGCTCTCACTGTGCAGTGGCTTCCATCATACATCAACACAGGAAGAACACCAGCAACACAACAGCCACCGGCCACCAGCACACTGATACTGAACTTCCTAGCCTTTGGAACTAAGAGAGGTAAGTCTCTGTTCTTTATAAATTATAGTCTCAAGTATTTTGTTATAGCAATGCAAAAAGATTAAGACATTTCTATCTCTATAATTCCACAGTCCATATCTTAGGTTTAAATGATTATGAATATATCTGGAGAAAGGAAAGAAGAGAGATAAACCCTTTTGAAATAAAGTGGGAATTTCCTGCTTAACCAAATGGGGAAAGCCTTTCAAATCTATAGTTAGAGAAGCACACATGTTGGCACTTTCTTTTCGCCCCACTCAACTCTGAATTTGAGATGTGACTCTTGATGTAACACACACACACACACACACACACACACACACACACACACACACACCTAACCTTACAACTTGTTAGTTTAACATGAATGACACAAAAGCTAATGATATCTTCATGGCCTTGAAAGTAATTAAAATATTTACTTCATCATACAATTTCACTCTGACTTTCTTTAATAGAATTTTTTTAATTCTAAGGAAATTAAGTAGAAACTTATTTTTAAGATGCACTTGTTCAAGCAAGGAATTATATCAATTATTTAAGATGCTTTGTCAAAAATGTGGCCAGTTTTAATTCATATTGCCAAAATAAATTCAAAAGAACACATTTATTAAATTCTTCTATTATGTTCTTGTCCTTGCTATTGGCATGAATGTTTTGACCTTTGAAAAGGATGAAACACTCAGAAACTCAACATACAAAAGCAGTATTAAACTGTGATTGAGAATGAGTTGTTTTAATATTATTGACTTTTGGAATTTGCTATTTTGGTCATTATCAATTCCATCTAATCTTTCTCGCAATAAAAATAAATAACCACTAAAGTATCTATAAGGCAAACCTAGGGACACTTTATTGAAAATTCTAATATGAAGACTTACGATATTTTTTTTTTTTATAATTTAGGCAGCAAGGTATAAGAGAAAAACAAGTACTGGACTATAAATCATAGAATCTGGTCAATGTCATAGGTCAAGATTTTATCTAGAACATCCTGCTGCCTCTGATTTATAATTATTCAATATCAACATCAAGAGGGTAGATGTTCAGTTATCTTCTAGGAATTAAAAGATAAACTGAGTGTATAATTATATTTATATTCAAGATTCACAGCACTTTGCAGGAGGTAAACATATATACAATTAGCAATTTAAATATTTAAACAAAGCATATTCAATGAGTGATGGCTTCATAGGAAAAAATTTACATGTGGGTTTCAAGGAAAATTTCAAAGAAAGTTGTTATTTTAGTTGGTTCTTAAAATATAAGTAGGGAAAGAAGGGTTATAAGATATGAAAAAATAAAGAGACCACAGAAATAGTAAATATGGCAAGCAAAATTTCAGGATGCCTTCAAGTATTTTATATATTTTTGACATTCCAAATAAAGAGGAAAAGAGTATATACATGTAATTGAATAACATTTTCTTGTATACTTTATGGGGTGATCTTGCTTTAATAAAATCTAGAGTTTATCAGTGATGTGGAATGCCACACCACCTACATAGGGTGAAACAGGAATCAACAGAGTCAAACATGTATGTGAATTAACAGCATAAAGAATTGGAGAATGGCAACAATTACTGATTAGTACCTGCTAAAATAATGCCCTCTTGGCACTGAATTTTTGAAAATTATAAACTATTTCACTTTAATATTTTAAATATTCATATACTTCATACAGTATAAAACCACACAGACACAAATACACAACAATGGAGATGTATATACATGTCATTGTATATTGTATACACATTATTTTATTGTGTAATTAATATATATTTTGCAACAAAGAAAAGTTTAAAATACATAATACAGATATATAAAGGAAAAAGCAATAATACCATCAACACCTAGAAATTATACTGTTACTCGTAATAAATATGAATACATACCTATAGACCTGTAGCTATCATAAAGCATCAAATTATTATTAATGTTTTGATTACTGCTCTTTACACATTATCACAGGAAGAGCATTCTATCAAAAAATGCAACAATATAATTTTCAATATTTATATAATGTAATATTGCTTATATTGATCACTACTTACTTAGGTATTTCTCTATTGTTTAAGCCTTAGATTGCTTTTATATCTGCACTGTTATAAATAATACTGCAGTAAAAACCCTTCAACATAAAATTACGCTAGATTTTTTATAAAATTTTAGGATTAATTCCACAAAGTATAATTTAGATCTCTGGATTTGTTTTGGTCAAATTACTTTCTAGGGACATTATATTAATTTAACTTTTTCTAAGAATACAAGAGAATGTTTGGCTCATTGTAAATTCATAAATATTCACTATTTTAAAAAATGTTTACTATTCTTGGTATTTTCATTTATTTATTAGGGAGATAAATTAGATTTGATATTATGAGAGGCATATGTATTTCTAATTCCATAAATTATCTGTTCATGTATCTTTCCTATTTTTTGTTAGGCCATTAGATTTTGATTTTATAATAATTTATGTCAAGACTTATTATAGTAAATTATTTTGCTCTTGGTCATCTTTTCAAGTATATTTCCCAGTTTACCATTAGCTTTTTGTGATAATGTTAGGATATAGGGATATCCAGTAACTTTAAAGGTGATTTTATTTTTTATTTTTATTTTCATTGTGTGTGTGTGTGTGTGTGTGTGTGTGTGTGTGTGTGTGCCTGTGCAACTGGGAATTGAACTTAGGGGCATTCTACCTCTGAGCTATATTCTCAGCCCTATTGTATTTTTTATTTGGAAACAGGGCTTTACTAAGTTGATATGAGCCTCACTGAGTTCCTGAGGCTGATTTCAAACCTGCAATCCTCCTATCTCAGTCTCCCATGTACTGGGATTACAGATGTACCACCATGCCCTGCAACTTAAAAGTTTTATGTAGTCAGATATCTAAATTATTTTGTTATTTCCCCATTGCTTATATGCACAGACTGTACTTAGCAAAAAGGAAAAATAGTAGATTGATATTCATTTAAAATTTTTAGTATTTTATGTCATCTTTTTCTTTTTTAATATTTTGAGCTATTTGATATTAATTATAATCTGAGATAAGGACCTAATATCCTAACAATTGAGAATAAGCAATTTCCCCAAGAGAATCAATTGATTGGCAAGATTGTCCACTTCCTCATTAGTTTTCATTGTATTTTGTGTATGAGGTGGGTAATAGGGTTTGAACTCAGGGGTACTCTACCTTTTAGCTTTATCCTCAGCCCTACTTTATTGCTTTTATTTTTCTTTTGAAACAGTGTCTCATTAAGTTACCACATGCTGGCCTGGAACCTGCCATCCTGCCATCCTCCTGATTCAGCCTCCCAAGCACTAAGATTATGTGCATGTGCCACCACTCTCAGATATACATACATACATACATATATGTGTGTGTGTGTGTGTGTGTGTGTGTGTGTGTGTGTGTGTGTGTATACACACACAGTTATGTAATATGTTTGAGGGCTATCTACTGCATTCTCTTTTTTTTCATTGTTAACACTTAAGCTAGTTCCACACTAAGTGATATTATCCAGTTTGTGCATTATCAGGTGGATAAATGACCATCATCTTTAACCTCACTTTCTGATACTGTTATATTGAAGTGTCCAAAATAATTTCATTGTTGGCTTATTTTTCAGACAAACTTTAGAATTGTTTCATTAATTTCTCTCCTCAGCAAAAGGAACTTTAGCCACGTATAGTGGCATAAGCCTATAATACTAGTACATTTAAAGTTCCAAAGCTTTAAATGTATTCTGTTTAAAAACATCCATATATGTTTTTATAGTTATGAGTTTCCTCTGAACTCTATTAAATGTATGAGCTTCCTACTAAACATCTCTTGGATGTCTCATAAGCACTCCAAGCTTGACATGTCCAAAACCAGGCTTTTCTGTTGCCTTCTCCCTTGTTAATGGCTCAGTTTTAAAAGCTTGCAGTCCTCATTGATTCTTCTCTTTCTCTGATACTCCACATGTAATCAATAACTCTGCTTTCAAAATATATCCCAATGTGTCTTGACATATTCCATGTTAGGTGCATATCTCAGTGCTTTGCTGCTATGCTTGGTCCAATCATTCTTCATGTTTATTTCTGCATAACCCTTTCTAGGGGGTCTCCTGACTCTGTCCCTTGCTTCACTAAGATCTATTCCCAAAAGAATACCCAGAGAGATAATTTTAGTAAGTGATTAAGATAATTTTACTCTTGTGAGGAAATGTTCTGAGGATCCATATTTGCTCACACTAAGGCCTTGTAAATCTTGATAAACAAAGACTATCCTAGAGTTTTGTGATATACTGATTTTGTTTTCCCAACATTCTTTTTCTCCTCTCAAGAATATGTTCCCCAATGGCAAGGATATTTGTCTGTTTTGTTCATGAAGACATCCAGACATCTAAATGGTATATTATCAGCACAAAATAGTCACTCAATTACCATTTTTCAAGAAATGTGTAAAATTTTACTACAATTCAATAAGTAATATGCCATTATTGTATCTATCTACTTTTCATATGAGAACTAATCATATCAAGAGAAAGTAACTAATTCAAGGATACTTAGCAGTAATGATCAGAGTCAGAATTTGAACCCAAGCACCATTTCTGGAGTCAGAATTCTTAGTCATTAGATTGGAAACAGTCAGCTACTGTGTGTGTGTATATATATATATATATATATATATATTATTATTATTATTATTTTTTAGTTAGAATGTGGTTCATATTGAACCACTTCACAACTTTGAAATTTGGCATGGCATAAATATTTTCTTCCAGAGATAGGATGCTATTTATTAGTGCAATATGGGTCATTTGTCTTCTCTTTGGTCATTAAGTTGGAGGTACATGATTGTTAGCTCCCATGTAAAATCATTGAGTAGTGAGAGGGTGAAGTATTTCACTAAAGCAATGGATATGTGGATACTAGGAGAACAAGGAAGATTTCTTAACATCCAAAACTAGCAGATGTCTATTACAAATAGGAAATGGGAAATCATGACCAAAAATGTTGTGATAAAATAAAAAGACAAGCCGGGTGTGGTGGCGCACGCTTGTAATCCCAGCATTCGGGAGGCTGAGACCGGAGGATCCGGGCTCGCGGCCAGCCTCAGCTACCTAGTGAGGCACTCCGCAACTTAGTGAGACTCGGTTTCAAAATAAAGAATAAAAAAAATAGGGCTGGGGGTATAGCTCGGAGGTAGAACGCCCCTGAGTTCAACCCCTAGTACCGCAAAAAATAAAAAATAAAATAAAAAGACAAACTAAAATGCAGAGTCAAGAAAGGTTGAGTAAACAGTTCAAAACAGAGGGTGTAATCAGTTGACATTTGACAACTGAAAAAGAGGAAGTGAAATATTAGAAAAGTGTTCATTAGTTAAATATAGTTGGGGTATGTCAACTGAATGCCAATAATGGATGAAGGAGTTAAGAAATCAAAGAAAATATAGCCTTATGAATACTTAATTTTCCATGGACAGATCTCAAATTATAAACTTATATACATTTCCATTCATTAAAATAAATAAATATAATATGAGGAGACAGGACATTTTCCTGACTGAGACAGAAAGGCCACATTGTGTCTTAAGTGTTAATTGTGACTCTTGGCATCCTGATCTATGAGCAATCATAAGCACCACAGACAAAAGGAAAACATCCACAGAGTTGTGGCCCATGGTGATGTCAAGAGATTATCTTGGAAGCCAACCCTATTTAGTGTCAACTTTATTATGAGAAACTATAATATAGTGCTTAGGGATATGTGTCCAAGAGCAAAATAAATATTCAAGTTCTCTTAGACTCAGTGTCCTTATCTATAAAAAATAGAAATAACTATAACCCTATATTACTTGATTGTTATAAGGATGAAAATTAGGTAATGCCTATTATAAGGAAGAAAATTAGGTAATGCCTATAAATAAGTACTGTATTCCAAAATATGGAGGCCAGTTTCCCATGCCTGAATAGAAGAAGAAACATCTTACATTATTTTCTGCAGGATCAGTACCGACTCTTAAAAGAGACAGGGATTTTTTGGATAAAAATAAAATCAATAACTACAAGTTAGTTATCAGCAGATCACCCCAACATCCAGGCATTTCTCAAGATACCCTTTCTCAAGATACCCTATTGCTCTTACTAATATTGTTTTTGCTTCTGTTCTATAAATATTATTACTAATCCTATTTTCAATATGAGTTTAATCATATGTATACTTTCAGTATCTAGTTAGTTCCTGACCTAGGCACTCAGTAAATATTTGTTGAATATGTAAGTAAGCAATTTGTTAATTGCAAAGTGCAAGGTGAGACAATTATCATAAATAATGAACTTATAGCTATTATGATATGGGAAATCTTCCAGTAGCTGTGGCCTCTCTGTTGGCACTAGTTTATTATAATGAAGAAAAATATTAATGTAGTATACCAGATCTGAGAAGAGGTTGCATCATGACATATGTCTGTATCACTGGTGTAGGTAACAAGACATTTTAAGTTCAACTGGGAGGAATATGTTTTTTTTTTCATATTACAACACATTGTTACATTAAGTGATAGAAAAACATCAAGTTTACATATACCTTACACAGCACATTTGAAGATAGTAAAGAATAGAACTCTAATGACACTGTAACCACAATTTAGAGCTCTCAAATATTCTGAATGCAGGATGTCATGAAATAGCACTTAGCCACAAAAACAACACACATACATAAACCTTTTCCAGCCATGGTAATTATATCACCCAGGAACAAAGTCAGTCTCTAGGGCAGGACTAGGCAGGTCGAGCCAGTGAAGTAGACATAAAAACTCTACAGAATACTGTTGTTTTTCATAGTACTTGGATAACATAGAATTCTATTTCTATTCAAATATCCTTATTTTAAAATCATCTCAATAGAACTCAGTGTAAATGAGAATAAACCAAGAAAATAATGTAGCTATTCATTTCTAAAGGCCCAGATATAATACATTAGGATGTGAAAAATAAAATTTATACAAAGATCTCATCTCAATATCACTGATGTTTAATTCTGGAGAAATCATGATTAACTGAAGAATTGCCACCTGACTGTAGGCAGACATATCTCTCCATTGACCAAAGGCAGAATAGAGGGAACTAGTAAACTGCCCCATAGAAAATCTTGATATCCAACTTCAATAAAGTTCTCAAGTGAGTTAACTTACAACCAAATGTGTGAACATGAGTTCACTAAGAAAATTTATGACAAACTAATCAAACCATTTGAAATTACTGTGTCTTTTATAAATGTGGATGAATAGAAAGTGCTTTGAGTTCATCAGAATATTTGATAAAATGAGAGGCTATTTTAGCTGAAGATCATGGGATGTGTTGAAACACCAGTGATGTAAGTGAATGCACCATGTGAAAGTGGCTTTCAATAAGGAAGCCTCCAGGGCAAAGTCCCCGAGGTGAGAAAGTACTGACTATTCTCAAGGAACAAGGGTTCCAATGTAAAGAGAGTGGAACAAGCAAGGGAGAAAACAGAAGATGATTAGGTCAGAAATTAGAGGGGATGAACATTATGTAGGGACACAATCCTTGTATAGACAATGGTTTATATTTGATTATGACAATAACGCGTGCAATGTTACAAGCAAAAGAATTATGTGATGCCATCTGAGTTTTTTCAATCATGCTAGCTGTTATATAGAAAAAATTTGGGGGGGGGATGTGGTCAGGAATATAAGTTAAGGAGTCTGTTGTAATTGTTCCAATTAAGGCATTTAGTTGGTACTTGAAACACATTTTTTAAACCAGTGAAAAATAAGGTAAAGGGAAGAAAAGGAATAAACATCATTCTTAGGTTTAGATCTGGATTAAGTTGCAGAAAATTAGGAGAGAAGCAAAGTTGGTTTGGTATCAGATATTTTATTTTAGATGTGATAAGAGTATGTTTAATATATGTCCAAATCAGGTGTCAAAGAATCACTTAATATGTAAACTCACATATTTAACTAGCATTTGTTCAGTTTCTACTAGTATGAGACACAGATTGAAAAGGAACTCTTATCCCATTCTTTTCCTTAGGCAAATAAAATATTTGTTTTGTGAGTTTAGAAGAGAAAGGCAACCTGTTATGCTCAGGTCAGTAGAATAATTTATTGTCAAGAATCCAAAGTACTGATTACATTAGCCCTTGAGGGATATGTAGGTTTTTATAAAGAAAACATTTATTCCCTTAAAATTCAAAGTGCTTAGTTTATTTAAGTATACATTCATTCTGGAAGGCATGTTGTATTGGTTTCCTTCTGATGATGTAATTATGACAAATATAATCTTTTAAAGATTTATCTTACAGTTATGGAGGTCCAGAAGTCCAAAATGGGTCTCACTGGGTCAAAATCAGTGTCATGAGGGCTGATTTCCTTTGTGGAGAATATAGTAGAAAATTGTTTTCTTCTTTTAACAGCTGCTAGAGGCTGCTGATGTTCCTTGATGCACGCTATCCTTCCGTCATTTTTTTTTCCATTTTAATTGTTGCACTGTAGTCATACATCATAATGAAGTTCAGAGTGATAGAGACATACAAGACTTGCTGAGCCTTCCGCTGGCTCCCATCCTACTCCCTCCCCTTCCCAGTACCTGATATTGAGATTAGCACTGATAATTTGGTTTATGTACATCATGGCCATTGAAGTGTTTACTTCCTCATATCTCCTTCCTTCATCTGCCTCCCTCCCTTCAGGGTACCTTTCTCTGTGACCTCCACCTCTCCAGCTTAGAATAATCCCTTCATAACTTAGCTTTGTGGTTCTGCATAGTTCTGGTAGTTGTAAGAAATTACTTGGTTGAGTGGTTACTTGCTTGATGTTTGTCTTCACTAAATACAAAGACTGCACCTAACTCTTTAGGCATTCTGTTTTATCACTAGTTCTTACACGCTACCTTGCCACTAAGCGCTCAGTAATTACGCTATCAGATGAAAAATAAAGCCAACAGAATTAACACCTAGAGACTTTTAAATTAGGTAACCCATGGATACTTTATTTTATTTTTAATGGCCTTAGGAATTTGGCCATATTTGCTTTAAAATTTTTCAAAATGAAATGTTCATGTCCATGTGCATAACTAAAATAGCTAATTGCCTACATATCTAAAAGTGGAACAGGAATAGTTTAATTGAGAAAAAAAGATCTTTACCATGCTGGCATATGTATCTTTGGCTCAACTTGATATGGGTCTTAAATTTAATACATTGTTCCTACTAAAACATCTTTACTATTATGTCTTTCATCTAGACTGAATAACTAATAGTAATTAATATTTATTGAATGTCTATTATGAGTCAGGCACTAATCTGAGTGATTAACCACTGAATCCTAATAACAATTCCATAATATAAGTATTATTGTTTTCATTTTATATATGAGTCACCTGAGATACAGAGATGTTTGTACTGACCTGAGGTTAAGCAATGGAGGGAGGTTGCCAGAATCCTCATCCACCTTCATTTTACTTCAGTGCCTTGGCTTTTAACAAATATAATTAATTGAATACACACTAGCTGCTAAAGTATTAGAAGACATCCATTTTTCAGTCATTTTTAAAGTGTATAAACTCAGATGTACAGCTACCAAGCAGTTTCCCAAAGACCAGAAATTGGAAGTGATATTCAAGTGAGACAATCTGAGGAAGAAGTAATCTGGACATTCCCATAGAGCTTAATTCTCAAAGTGTGGCTCCTAGGCCAACAGAATCACAATCACATTGGGAATGTCTTAGAAGTACAGATTGTTTGCCACATCACAGACCTGCTGAGTTTAAATCTGTGGTTGTGAGGCCCAACGATCTGGGTTTTGACAAGTCCTCTGGATAATTCTGGGATATATGCAAGTTTGGAAACCCATGCTCTGTTGCATGGTGGACAAATTGTGGCCTTGTGCCAAATCTGGCATGATCACTTTTATGTGTTCCCTATTAGTGGAGAATTATTTTCAAACTCATAATGACTTAAAAGAAGCTGAGCAGTGGTGAAACCTTATAATACCAGTACTTAGAAGGCTCTCAGGTTTGAGGAGAGTCTCAGCAACTTAATGAGACCTTTAGCAACTCAGTGAGATCCTGTAGGACTGGGGGGGCTGTAGCTTGGAGCAGAATGTCTCTGGGTTCAACCCCCATACCAAGAAACACCAAAGATTTAAAAGACATGAAAATATTTTATGAAATGTGTAATCAGTATGATATTCAAATTTCAGCATCCATAAGTAAAGTTTTAATGTAGCACAACAAAGCCCATCATTTACATATTATGCATGTTGGCTTTCACAACAAAATGGCAGAGTTGAATAGTTGTAACAGAGACTGTATAACATGCAGAGACTAAATGTATTTGCTACCTGGCTCATTCTTTTTCAGAGTACTTTGATGACCTGTGGTATAATAGTACAGTGCTTTTCACCTGAGGAAAACAGGGCTTCATTGAATAAAGTAATCCATGAGACTCTATGACAGCATGAGTGCAGAAAACTACCTAGAGCTACTGACTTTGAACCACCATGGATGAGACCTTGGCATAAGTTTAAAAAAATTAAATCATAAGTTGAATTTGAGATACCACCAGAATTAGAAACAACATTTATAGATGCAAACGTATCCGTATTATCTCAGGCATTTCTCACTGCCATTCTGAGATATATTTCTTATTATTTCCTCTAAATTAATGTTGGGAAAACTGAGCTTTGAAGATGTTCAAAACCAAGTACTGGAATTATAGGTTTGTATTACTGCCTAGCTTCTTTTAAGTCCTTATAAGTTTGAAAACAATTCTCAGCTTACAGGGGATACATACAATTTGGCGTAGTACACATACACACACACACACACACACACACACACACACACACACATATACAGACACATTCTTTTACACTATCTTAGATTCACCACATTTCAGATGTTTGGTTCTCAGTTTTAAAAACCTTTCTGTGTCTGTACATTTCCTCCTAGCTCTCAATTGTGTTTAGCTGGCCAGGCTCTGATCTCACTTTTCTAGCTTTCCGCTCATGTCTGTTTGCATGATATTTTCTGTAGATCCCCCTTGACCTTGTACCTATGCCAAGATAGAATGGATTGCTCTAGTTTTTAGCACTGCAAGAAGGTGAGTTGTCTTTTACTAAGCACCGTACTTCTACATCATGCCCATAGCTGATCTTTAAACACCTAGAAAATAACAAGAATGGTTGTAATTGTAATTCCATTCATAGGGAAGGTTATTTTCAATTTGCATCCTAATCAGAAAAAAAAAAATCAGTCTAGCAGAAGTATAAAGTGCTGTTCACAGAAGAATGACTATGCAAAGACCACATAGGTCAGAGTAGCATGGCGCTCCTACCTTTACTGTAGAGGACCACTTTAACAAGTTCCCTAGACCCCATCACTTGAAGAAGAGATTTCTAGTACTCTCTAATATATGAATTCTGTGTGTGTGTGTGTGTGTGTGTGTGTGTGTGTGTGTGCGTGTGTATGTGTGAAAGAGAGAGAGAAAGAGAAAGACTAGGGATTAACCCAGGGCATTATACCTCCAAACTACACCCCAACCCTTTTTATTTTATTTTACTTTATTTTTTGAAACAGAGTGCCACCAGGTTGTTCACTAAGTTGCTAATGCTGGTCTCAAATCTGAGATCCTCATGTCTCAGCCTCTCAAGTCCTGGGATTACAGGCATGTGCCACTACACCCAGCTGTGAACTCTCCTTTTATTGGATATTTGACTAAACTACATTTCTCAGGCTTCTTTGAGTGAGTATTAGACAGAATTGAATCCTGAAAAATTAAATGTCAGTAAAAATTCAACTTCTAGACTTTATCTTTGGAAATCCCCATGGCCAATCTCCATGCTTTCCTCATCTTCCAAAAATTGAGAAGACTCTTAAGAACCTAGATGAGATGGAGACAGAGAACTGCAGAGCTTTGGTCTCTGGATGCCTGCCCGGAGTAAACCCAACACACAAAATAACAACCTGCATTAGAATATGACAGAAGAAAGATTCTACTAAGCCACTGGATTTGGGATTTCATAATAGCAGCCAGTCTTTACCTTAAATGATACCTTATTCAGAGTAAACACTGAGAAATCATTAGTGGAAAAAAATAAACTAACAAAATGAACATTATAATTTGTATTAAGGAGCTGGGTGGCACACGCTTGTAATCCCAGCATTTGGGAGGACGAGACCAGAGGATCTGGGTTTGCGGCCAGCCTCAGCTACCTAGTGAGGCACTCCGCAACTTAGTGAGACCCTGTTTCAAAAATAAAGAATAAAAAATAGGGCTGGGGGTATAGCTTAGAAGTAGAATGCCCCTGAGTTCAATCCCCAGTGCTGAAAAAAATGTATCAAGGAAATAACCAAGTATAGATGAATTGGGCAGGGAAACAGTATACTCTTTTAAGAATTTTTCATCTATTAACCTGTAAAATCAACAAAGAACCCACTGTATAAGTGAAGAAATTGAGACATAGGGAGATTGAGAAATTTATTTCAAGTTACAGATTTACAAGAAGCAGAGCAGATTCAAACCCTGGTCGCTTGGCACAAAAACCTTTGCTCTTGACCACTATATAATACACATAGTTTATAGTTTTGTAAACTTCAGATCATCATGAGTTAAAAATTCCTTCCAAACCCACTATTAAGAATATTGCTTAGAGCTGGCCGTGGTGGCGCACACTTGTAATCCCAGCATTTGAGAGGCTGAGACCAGAGGATCTGGGTTCGAGGCCAGTCTCAGCTACCTAGTAAGGCACTCTGCAACTTAATGAGACCCTGTTTCAAAATAAAGAACAAAAAATAGGGCTGGGGGTATAGCTTGGAGGTAGAATGTCCCTGAGTTCAATCCCCAGTACAAAAAAACAAAACAAAACAAAAAAAAAAACAACAAAAAAAAACTGGGTGTGGCAGCACATGCTTGTAATCCCAGTACTTGGGAGGCTGAGCCGAGGAGGATTGTGGGTTGAAGGTCAGCCTTAGCAACTTAATGATGCTCTGTTTCAAACTAAAAAGTAAAAAGGGCTGAGGGTGTAGTTCAGAGGTAGAATGCCCCTGGGTTCTATCCCTAGTACTTCCCTCCCCCTAAGAAATAATATTGTCTTTGGTGAAATGAGTACTGTACTTAGCAATTACATTGAATACCTTAGAACACTCACATTGTTCCCACAAATGAATACTGATGTTTGAGAGTTTGAGGCTCAATGTTCCAAAGCTTATCTGAGTTGCTATTCTTACCCCAGCCTTCCAATTCTAGAGCCTGTGTTCTCATAAACATGCTCTGTCACACCTGTGGCTGTCTTCCTCCTACCTAGGTATCTACCGGGTTGCTTTGTGAGTAGAATGACCTCATGTGGGGGAAAGTGCTCTGCAAACCAGGAAACACTGAACAAACATGAGGCATGGTTATTATCATTATTACTTAAGACAGAGAGCAAACTATGACAGCCCTATTGCATTTACTTCCTTATTATTCAGAAAGAGAGCTCAGAGGAAAAGGCTTGCCTGGGGAATTCAGCATGATCTGACTCTACATGCTGCAGTTCATTCAGGAAACTGTAATTCGGCAGTTCCCATCTTAAGTTCTGTTCCCCTTGTAATTGGTTGATGCCCAGTTGCATATGGTGCAGTAAGATCACCTCTGCCTCACGCATCCGTGCCTCATTTCCTCATTTAATGCCTTCTCAGTTCCGTTATTTATTTTCTTTAATATTACAGCAGTACAGCAGGCTGAGTCACACTCCTTGCCATTCCCAGTAGCACCCTCTAAGGCCCATGAAACAATAAGGTGATTTATGAGGGCCTTTCTACTCAAACGAGGCACAGTCAGGGAAGCTGGCTTGTTGCTGCCTGGCTCTCCAAATCAGGGGCTGGTTTCAGTTCTCAGCTCAGGGAAGGGATTTGGATCCTTTGACTGGACCCCCATGTGAGAGCCATTCCAATGCAGGGTGAAATGGATGACCAGATGGGGCAGAAAGGCTGGAGGTAAGGGTCTGGGGGGTGAGAAGATGCAATGTAGAGGAAGAGGAGTCATATAAGCATAAGGATTCAGGCTGTACCTTAGTGCTTAGAGTTGTGATGCCATACATCTAAAGCCATGATTCTCAGTCAGAGAACATTTTGTTTCCTAATGAGTACTTGGGAAATTCTGGAAACAATTGTTTTTCATCATGACTGTTGGTTGGGTTTTTTTTTTTTTTTTTAACTTAGTAGATAAAGGCCAAGAATGTTTTTCTTTTAAAAGATATGGTGGGATTGTGAATTAGTACAACCTTTATGGAGATCAGTATACAGGTTCCCCAAAGAGACTAGGGATAGAACCACCATATGACCCAGTTTCCAAAGGAATTGAAGTTAGACTACTATAGTGATAACATATACCTGTGTTCATAACAGCCCAAGTCACAGTAACCAAATCGTGGAACCAATTAGGTGTTTGTCTGGGTCAATATAAACCAGAATGATATAAACTTACTGATATAAACCAGAATGACTGACCACACACCTTAGAGGAAGGGAGATTTATTTGCTCATAGATTTTGGAAACTTAAAGGTTCAGTCCATATCAGGCTGAGTCTACAGAACTTCAGGTGGGAGTTTGAGAAAGGGAGCACAAGGGCTGCACTCCTTGCATCACAGAGGCTGAAAGAAGCAAGTGGGAGAGAGAAGAAGAGAGAGAGAGAGAGAGAGAGAGAGAGAGAGAGAGAGAGAAAGAAAGAAAGAATAGAGGGAGGAAGAAGGATATATAATCCTCAAGGCCATACTGCTTTGTTTCTGTTAGGGCTAGGGGAACATTCTAAATCCAAACCTTTATCATATCTATCAGTAGATGATTAAATAAATCAAATATGGTATACACACTATGGAATTTTACTCAGCCATAAAGAACAAAATCATGCCACTTGCAAGAAAATGGGAACTAGTATGAGCTCAGCCGATCTCAGAAAGCTAAAGTTCATGTGCTTTCTCTCATATGTGGAAGCTAGAGAGAAAATAGGAAACAAAAAAATAACTGCAAATAAATGAGGGGAGAGAAAATAGGAAACAAAAAAATAACTCCAAATAAATGAGGGGAGAGAACAATAGAATAGTGGAAGGGGGTTGGGGGAAGGAGAGAAGAGGGAAAAAAGAGGATAGAGAAAGGAAACAGTTCAAATAATGTTATGTTCATTTGGGAAGTTATCACTACCAATCTCACTAACACAGGGAGGGGGGATGGGTGGGATGTGGAGGGTAATACTCTAAGAGCTGTGTGCATGTGTGAATGCATCGCTTTGAATCTCACGATGATATGTAATTATAATGCACCAATCAAATTTTAAAATAAAGAAAAATAACAAAATTAAAATCACTTATTCATTTTTAATTGACAAGTAATCTATATCTAATTATGGCATAAAACATGGTTTTTACATATGTATGCATATTGGAATATCTAATTCAAGCTAATTAACATGTTCATTATCTTACATTTTTTTGTAGTAAAACATTTAAAATCTATTCCTCTTAGCAATTTTAGGATACATTTTAAATAAATACATTGTTAGTAACTATAGTCACTACACTGTATAATAGATTTCTCAAACTCATTCCTCTCAGCTTAAAGTTTGTATGCTTCTACCAGCATCTCCCAAATCCTCACTACCCACCCCTAGTTCCAGCTCCTGGTAACTACTATGCCCCTCTGCTTGAATGAGTTCAGCTTTTTAAAATGCTAGATATAAATGAGGTCATGCAGCATTTATCTTTCTGTGTTGGCTTATTTCATTCACAATAATGTCTCCCAGGTTCATCCATGTTGCCTCTAACAATAGAATTTCTTTCTTTTTAAAGGCTGAATAATATTCTAGTGTATATATGTATAACATAAAGCCTCTTTGTCCATTAATCCATTGATGGATGCTGAGGTTTCTTCCAAATCTTGTCTATATGTGAACATAGGGGTGCAGATGTCTCTTATACATACATAGTTGCTTTTATTTTAAGCATTCTGCAGTGCACAGGACAGCTCCCCCCCTCCCAGAAAGATTATTTTTGTTCAATGCCAACAATGCCACCCATGCAGAAGTTGAAGAAAACTGCCCTAAGACCAGAAAAAAAGAGTCAAGTGCTAGTCAGACTTAGAAGTTTTAAGAGCATACTGAGGGGAATGATTGGGACCTCACATTCTTAGTAACACTAGTGACTTTGTCTACCCAGTGGAACTTGTTTTGAACCCAGGAGAATTCTACCTCCAAGTTACACCCCCAGCACTATTTTATTTTTATTTTGAAACAGGGTATCGATAGGTTGATAAGAGTCGTACCACTTGCGGAGGCTGTCCTCAAACTTGTAATCCTCCTAGCTCAGCCTCCTAAGCACTGGGATTACAAGGATGTGTCACCACTCCTGGCTTCAAACTTGTTTTTAAAGTTGTTACATCATTTCATTAACTTAAAGAGAGAGTTGGACAACTAAGGAAAGTTCTTTGACTGGTGTGAAACAAATGCTATTTCAAATTCAGTCACAGATCTGAAGTCTTAGAAAATGTTCTCAACCTCTCTGTGCCTAAATTTCATTTTCTGTACAATTGAAATGATAATTAACTTACAAAATCACACTAACATTTAATACAGTGCTGGAGTTTTGAGTGTTCTTCTCATCTAAAGTTTAAATTCTTTGCTGTAAGAGTTGCAGTCTATATCCCAGTCAATGGAAAAGAAACAATATACCACTTATTGTTGTGTGCGTGTGTGTGTGTATGTGTGCGCACATGTGCCCACCTGTCATGTGTAGTAACTTTATACCCATCATTTTACCTAATCAGCGGGGCTTGAATGGAATGGTCGTAGTGGGTATAGAAAGGAGAGAATAGAGAAAGAACATATCAGCTCCTCATGACTGAGGGTTTCCCAACAGGGATCCTAACTGTGCCTTTGTAGTGAGACATTTTCTTAGTGCAAAACAGGAAAATATCTCATTCCTTAGCAAGAAACTTCACTAATGTTCTGCTTGTGTCCCTGATACCATCCTCCTCCTGACTCTTTGCTGACCTTTTTGACTTTTTCAGTCAATCCCCTTCAAGAATTTATTTTATTTTATTTATTTGTTTATTTCTTTCTTTCCCGGTGCTGAGGATTGAACCCAGGGATATTCTACCTCTAAGCTACACCACCAGTCATTTTTTAATTTTTTTTTTAAAATTTTGAGTTGCTAAGAATCTCTGTAAGTTGCTGAGGCTGAACTCCAACATGAGATCCTCCTGTCTCACCCTCCCAAGCACTGAGGTTACAGGTGTGCAACACCATGCCCACCAAGAGTTTATTTAAATGTTAATGTATTTCTATACTTTGTCCTAAAACCTCTGTATTTCTGGATCTTTCTCACTAATTCCTAATCAATACTTTCCATGAGTTAGTTAGGTCTCAACTGCCACTTATAGGAGCAATATCTCCAGAATTGTATTTCTAGCTCAAATATGTATTTGGAATCCTACTGAGCATTAGCATGTCAAAGGAAGGCAGTGTTTCTTAGTGGTTAGAAAATAGAGACGTCAAGATACTCAGTGCTGTAGTAACACTGACTTTTACACTTACCATATTAAATGGAACAAGTTAACATCTAGAAGCCTTCATCTGTGTACCTGTATGTTTCTGTCACATTAACCTCACTATGATGCATTGTTACAATGCACCAATAAAAGTATATTTAAGAAAAATAAGAGGAACTATATCACAGGACTTTCATGGTGATTACTATACAAAAGGCCCGTTAGAGTTCATAAAATCTAGTGAGTCCACAATGTTTTTACTCAATATGCTTGCCTTAAAGGTGACTGTATCGAAACATAAACTGCTTGCCCTGAGTTCTCATTTCCCAAGGGAGAAATACCCCCTCTTGCCTAGATTCTATATTAGAAACCTCTGCACTCTAGCTCTGATTCTATTTTGACTTTGGCCTCTCCTCTCTATTGTCACTGTTTTTGCCTTAGTCCCAGTCTATCACTACGTACCTGGATTACTGCAAACGCCTGAAAATATTTCTACCTACACTCTCCCTACTGTCTTAAATCCATACTCAGGATGTGGCCATCTTTTAGACATATATATATATATATATATATATATATATATATATATAATTTTGTTACTCTTACTGGTTTCATTTGACTTTCAGAATAAGATCCAAGCTGTTTAGTCCACATAGTCATAGGCTTGCTCCTGCTTTTCCCTGTAGTCTCAGTACCTACTGTTCCACCTGGTGAATATTTTCTCCTTTTTACGAAGCCTTCTCTTTCATCTTCAAGACACCGAATGGCCTTTTTTCTGTATTCCCACCCCACCTACTCTCACCTCTTTCCCACACATTGTAATTATGTGCTGTGTGCTTGGCTGACCATATTGAGTTTATACTAAGAATCTAATCAACATTTGTTTATCAATCAAATCACTAATGAATAAATTTGTGTTCCAGGATTAAATTTAGCACCTTCCAGTATGTTGCCCTTGGTGTAAACTTTAGTACACTGTCTGTCTTTCTCCATTCTCTAGATCCAGTTAAGGAAGAATATCCTGATTTAGTTATGTGTAGATTTTGGGGGGGTGAAATGGGAGAATAAATCATACATGCCTACACACATATGTGTATACACTCCCAAAGGCTCCCTCTATAAAATGTAGACAGAATAGACATTTGACAGGTATTGGGTAAAGTGAAATTATCTTTTATATGTGTAATTTGCAACTTCATGGAGTCACTATCAACCAAGTGATTCTCCATAATTCAAATTCAAGTGTGTCTTCATGTTCTTATGTAATAAAACTCTTTAAAACATGACTCATATACATGGAAAAAAAGTCAAATGCATCTGAGGGCCCACCTTCAGCATTCTAGCTTCCTTTACTGCCAAAACTTGTCCAGCACAGCCTAATGCAGTGGAAGGGCTCAACATTTTGCAGTTAGACCAGTCTCTGCTCAAATGCTGCTGCCACTTACTAATTTTTTTTTTTTTTTTTTTTTTTTTGTGGTACTGGGGATTGAACTCAGGGGCATTCTACCTCCGAGCTACACCCCCAGCCCTATTTTTTATTCTTTATTTTGAAACCGAGTCTCACCAAGTTGCGGAGTGCCTCACTAGGTAGCTGAGGCTGGCCGCAAACCCAGATCCTCTGGTCTCAGCCTCCTGAATGCTGGGATTACAAGTGTGTGCCACCACGCCCGGTGACTTACTAAATTTTTAAATGCTTTTTTGGTATTATAATTGTACATCATTGTGAGGTTCAAAATGATACCAACATGCATGCACATGGCACTTGGTGGGGTTCCCTCTGGATTCCACCCCACTTCCCCGCCTCCCCACACCTTAGTGAGATTGGTAGTGACACCTTCATATATGAACATGACACTATTTGAACTGTTGGCTTTGTCAATCCTCCTTTCCCCCTTCCCAAATCCCCCCATAACCAATCCCCTTCCACTATTCTACTTCAGGTAAGTCATTTAATCACTTCCAGTGACCTCATCTATAAGCTAGTGATATCAATAGTCAGTGCATATGGCTTTATGTGATTCAGTTTCACAATTTCTTGACATCAGCACTATTGATATTTGGGACCATTTACTTCTTTGTGTTGGGACATTGTCCTAGGCATTGTAGGATGTCAGGTGATCACTAAATGCCCATCTGCCAGGTGTCAAAGCTAACAACATCTTCAGATATTGCTAAATGTCCCCTGGGAGATGGATGGGGAATGATCACACCCAGTTGAGAACTGAGTTATATGTCCTAATGTATGCAATATGCCCAGAATATAATTCACATCTCACACATATTCTTCTTCCTTTCAATAGTGGGGTTAATAAAATTCCATATTTTCATCTGCTCAGAAAAACTATTTATGACATATTTTTAAAAGATAATCACTTTCCAAAGTTTAATCTGAGATTTATGGTGGTGTATTTTTCAAACCTACTTGGCTCTCCACAACAGCCTTACTCAGGAAAACTTAATTATCGGTGCAGATAGTCTGGATTTTCTAATGATGAAGCTGAGGCTCTAATAAGTGTTGTTTGTGAAGGAGGAAAATGCATACTTCCTTTTGTAAGAGAGAAAGGGGAATGAAAAGAAAAAGAAAGCACAAGGATGAAATAAATTGGAGGCTGTAGGTGTCATGGCAATGTAAGTTGAGGGCTGATCGATTCCCCTAGATTCTGAGTGGCACATTCTGTGCACGGAGCGCTGGCTGACGTCAATCGGATTAAGTGGCCGCAATGGGAGCACGGCATGCAGGATGAGTGCAGCATGGGCTGGGGATTTGTCATTGCCTTCAAATGAAGCTTCTTATTTCATAGGAGAAGGAGAGACTCTGAATGAAGAATGAGAAGAGGCATGTTCTTGCTTCAGGGAAAGCTCTCCTGGTTTGTATAATCGGTGCGATTACAGCTGAAATCTGAAAACAGTTAACCTTTTTGCACTTCCATTCATTCACAGTAAGCTTTGTAGCCAAATGATGTACTTTCCTCCGGATCAGGGGTCTATAAAGCTCCCTTAGTTCCATTTTATTGAATGTGGCACATTTTCACCATTATTTTACCTGAGAGTGCAGGGAGAGCAGAAGGTCAGAGTTTATTAATAGATGTTTAACTTTTCTTAATCATTTAAGTGGATTAATCTATTCACAGGGCCTAGAAGAGTGTCTTACATAGTAAATTCTCTATAATCATCAACTATTTTACTAGTTACTGCTGCTACTTTCAATTTTGACTATATATTATCCTTAATGGGCCATTTTAGGAATAATTTCTCTAAATCTCCAGGATGGATTAATGTCCACTTTTCTGTGATTCTACAGATATGTTATCTCATTCATAACTTATCCTCTTCTATTAAAATTGTCTACTTAGCTGTTTCTATTTTATCGGCAGGAACGATTTGGTTGCAGGGTCTTATTCCATTTTTGAGCCTTTAGCATGGGCAAATTACTTAGTTCACATATCTGAACTTATAATTTTCCAGGGCTGTGTGCATCCAGGACTGGACAGAGACTAGTCTATTCTATGAAGAGGAATAATTACTGCCCTTTTATGGAAGCACCTGAGCCTTTTAGCTTTCATCACATGGCTACTAACTAGGAATTTTCTTGGAATAAAACAATTGTAAGCCATGTATCAAAGGTCTTTAATTTGTGTGCAAATATATAGTTATCTTATTTATAATTCAATATAGCTTCTATTTCAGGCCCTTGTGCTCCTAGGCGGAGAAGAACTTTAAATTACTCTTTGTTATGATGCATCATGATTTCCATACTTATATGTGGCTCCAGGGTTTTGTAGGCGATAAGACAAAATATATGGTTTTAGAGACAGATAATATAGATACATGTATAGTCACTGAAATGTCCATATCCATGGCCTCTTTAGTGGTTTGCTCTGCTTCTGTGCAAGTTTAAGTCTCGGGGCTCCTTCTGTAAGTCTCCCATGATCCCATCTGCCCCAGCTGACCTATTTCCCTTCTCACTTCTTTCTGCCTTCTAAGAATACTATTGAATTGGTGTTTGTTTTCTCAAATTATGTTCTTCTTCTTTTTCTTAGCCTGAAAAGGAGTTTTCCCCCTATTTCTAGCCCATATACATGTGTGTATATGGACACAGTGTCATATGCATATATATGTGTGTATATATGCACATGTGAATATACACAAATGCATATATGTATATAGATACATATATATGAAATGAACAAAAAATTTAAAAGAAATTGCTTATATATACAATATTGTACACACTTCTTTGTGTGTGTGTGTGTGTGTATTTGTGTGGTACTAGGGATTGAATACAAGGTTGTTCTACCTCTGAGCTATAACCCCAACCCTGTCTTATCCTCTTTAAAAGGTATTTATTTACCTCTATTATATTTTGCTATTGATAATGTCCAACCACCAAACTGATTGTATGAACTCTGATTCACTATGACTTCGTGTTTCTAAAACACTCATTTGGTTGCATGTCAATTCTGTTTTCACGCTGAAATGGACTTTTAAAGGAGTGGCTGAATTCTCTTCAACTTTCTTGTCAGAAAATCCGTGATCCATTGAACCATGCAATTGGAAGGATTTTGCTGCAAAGGATTATATTAAATTCCAACTTCTATTAAGTCCTGTGGTTCTAAGAGTACATGTTTGGAAAAATAAAAATAAGAATTAATTATTGTTTTTGGATAAGTGATTCAAGTCTCCTGTCATCTTGGTACAAGTATTACTGTCCCTGTTTATTGACAAAAAGTCAAGAAAACAAGAATTTTTGATAAATTTAATATCCTCAGTGATACAAAACTAGTAAATGCAAAACTGTACCCAAATCCATATAATCAAATTACTAATCTTGCTCATCTTATACTATAACACTTTGCCTTTTCAAGTACTTTAAAGTTTCTTAAAGTGCTTATAAGCCAAGTACCATTCTAAGACCATTGCATGTAGTGACTCACTTAGTTCTTATTGCAGCCCTGTAAAAAGTATGCATTAATTTTCCCATTTTATAGGAAAGAAAGCTAAAAAAATAGGTTAAATTACATACTTAGTAGCATGCAGGTTATCGAAGATAGAACCAGGATTCTAGGTGAGATGGCCCAAGAGAACTTTTAGTGCAAGGCTCTGTAGAAAAGGAATGTTTAATCGATGATTCAAAATAATGAGAAAAAATTTATTACCTTATATAAAATTTAATCTCAATCTGTGCCTATGAATATATATTTATTTTTTGCTTAAGTACTTATGCATATGTATATATGTGTGTGTGTGTGTGTGTGTGTGTGTGTGTGTGTGTGTGTGTATGTAAGTTAAGAAATCAGAAAAGGAAAAATTTGACTAGAAGACATAGTATATAGCTATAGAGTCATGATCAAAGTGGCCTTGGCCTTATCCACTTGGGACACAAGGAATGATTTAATACTGATGTTCTCAGAAAGTACTATATTTAATTATTCATGGGATTCATTAAGTAAAATAAGTCTTTATTATAAGTCTTTATTATAATTTAACATTATCAGTTCATAATAATGTTTGATTAATGTAAAGATTATTTTTAAAATTGGTCCAGAGATTTTACAATTCTATGGCCATGTTAGGATTAAACGCAGGTATTTAAAGTTTAAAAACCAATACATGACTGATGATATATAGTAGGAAGTAAATAGAAAAGGAAATGGTATGGGTCTGGATAGTAGCAAAGGCCACATTGATTTAGCAGGGCTGAGGTAGGAAATGGATCATATTATATTATTTAGGTTACTTTCAATGAAGAGTTAATTGTTAATGGTCTGGATCTAGTATAGTAGCAAGTCTTCTTATAACTTTTTTTTTTACTAGCACAGTATGCTAATGATTGAATATTATTTGTAGATGTTGATGAAATGTCAGTTTTATAAGAAATAAAGCATGGTAGTAATTTATAAACCAAACTGGGAAAAAAGTTGGAAATGAAAGGACAGTTACTAATAATTTCTCTATTATGAGAGGCACAAAATGAGATATAAAGTTAGAAGGAGAACGTTCATCTAGTACAGCTTTAAAACATAGAATTTAGCCAGGTGTGGTAGTGCACCTGTATTTGGGATACTGAGATAGGAGGATCATAGGTTCATGGCCAGCCTCAGCACTTTAGTAAGGCCCCCTCTGCAATTTAGTGAGGCCTTATTTCAAACTAAAAAAATGAGATCAAACTGGGGGCGTGGTTCAGAGGTAGAATGCCCCTGGGTTCAATCCCCAGTAATGCGCGCGCACACACACATACACACACACAAACACACACACACACACACACACACAAATAGAAGTACTTCTGTACTCACCATTCCCTTAAGTATCTTTCAAGACTAAAGTCTTTTATAGCACTACTGAATTGGAGCCCTAGTATCCATAAGTAGAGCAACCATATTCCCAGTTGGTGCCCTGATATAATTATTAATAATGACCACTTTATGTCCCCAAAATGTCTTATGTTGGGTTTTTTAATTTATTTATTGGTCACCCAATCCATAGGACATTTTGAACAAATACCACAGTACTGGTTGGAGCAAGAAAAGAGAATGCAAACTTTTTTTAAGATTCTAAATCCACCTAGCTAAATAATGTAATAGGTACTCAAGTTGTGAAATATGGTATATAATAATATCCTCCCAATGTGACTGGTATCCTATGGTGTGGGTCTACAGCTTACTCTAGAACACAAAGTGATTTGCCTTGAAGCTGTGGACTCCTTTGAATGAGGATGAGTCAGACAGTCCTTTGGGAGAGAAGAGGATATATATTACTGCATTTCCTGTGCATATTCTTTTCTCCAGAAACAAGCTTTGATCTCCAATAATTATTTTAAGATACTTTCTAAGTTCACACCATATTGGCATTTTGGCACTTAAAATTCTATTTATCCTAAATATAGAGGTAACGCAAGCCACCTATATATACATATCTTACCAATATCATATTTAAGAATTGTGTTCTTATGGGAGCTAGAAATGATCATGAAAGACTAAATTTTTTCATTCATAGATTCATTCAGTAATTAAATATTTACAAGTACCTCCTACTGCCAAATACTGTCCCAAGTACTTGGAACACATCAGAAAATAAAATAGACCAAAAAAATTCTTGGGGAAAAATATTACACTTTTAAATAATGTAATGAAGGAAGTCCTCAAAGACTTGATAGAAGTGAGAAATTAACCTTTACAGATATTTTGAGGAGGAGAATACTCTGAATAAGAGTTAGCTATATAATGATTTTAAGGTGAGGTTTTGGTTAACATTCAAAGAACATTAAAGAAGCAAGCATGGCCAAAGCATAGTGAGCAGGGGAATGGGGTCGCAAGAGATGAGGCCAGATTAGTAGTCAGATGAGGAGAAAGGAGACACTTAGCTCAGTCCTGGTGGCTATGTCATTAGCTTGGCTTCAATCTGTGAGAAATGGGAATCCAGTGGAGGTTTTGTACCTTGTGACATCATATGACTCACATTTTATAAGGCATCCTTTGGCAATGTGGATTAAGACTAACTGTAAAAGTGTAAGTTTGGAGCCCATGGTAGGAATCCAGACAAGAGATGATGGACTCTGAGGACAGGATAATCAATGGGGAGGTGGTGAGAATTTGTAATATTTTCCCTATATTTTACAAATTGAGAAACAAGATTTCTTGAAGGATGTGGAATGCTATAGGAGGGGGGAAAAAGGAAAATTCGGGATGATTGCAATGCATTTGTTTGTTTTACTAAACAACTGGAAAGATCATTTTTCCATAAATTTCTTGAGAAAGAGTAGAGAGTAGACAGTCATTGGAGGATTAGTAGTGGAAGGAAGTTGGTTGAGTTTAAGGTTTCTTCCAAACATCAAATGACTGTATCATGTTGACAAACAAGTATGTAAGTCAAGAATTCACATCTTATTTAGTTGTATTCAAAACTGCCTTGTATACTAGGGCATATAAGATTATAAAACGTAACATCTCTGTGCTTTTTTTGTTATTTTTTTTCCATTTTGTAATAGGGATTAAACCAAAGGACATTCTAACTCTGAGCTATACCCTCAGCCCTATTTTATTTTTACTTTGAAACCGGGTCTTTTCTAAGTTGCTGAGAGCCTTACTAAATTGCTTAGGTTGGCCTTGAACCTGTGATCCTCCTGTCTCAGCCTCCCAAGTACTGAGATTATAGGAATGTGCAACTACACCCAGTGTCTCTGTACTTTTTAATCCTGTAATTCCTTAGGTTATAGATTTATTTCACATCTTCACAATGACATTTCTCAAAATCATGATTTATTCTTAGTTCCCCTTCTTCACCATAGATCTTATCCTTCAGTTCTCTATAACCAGACTTCTTCCTTCACCAGTTCTCTAAAAGTAGTCTTCCTAAATTAATGCAATATACATGTTGTCATTCTAAAGTTTCTAATTCTTATATTACTTGACTCTTCTGTACCATATGACACTGTTGAATACTTCATGCTTTTTGAAATTGCCTGAGATGACTCTACCTCTATTCCCTTTCACCTCACTATTATTTTTAATGTTCTTTTGATGGGTCATATTCTGCATGTGCTTCAAATGTTGAAGGAGTCTCAAGTTCCAGTGTTAGCCCTCAAGTTGTCTAATTCAACATTTTCTTTCTCTGAGAAATTTCTTTAAATTTCATAGCTCAGATTCTCACTAGATATTCTGATTATACTAATGTTCCTTATTACAATATTTTGTTTTGGGCTATATACTCACTCAGATAAGTCTTTGCTGAATATCTCCACTGATGTATCTTATTAAAAACCACAAAGGCATCATGATCTCCATCTCTCCATCTAGTCCCAATGGACACACACACACACACACACATACACACACACACACACACACTCATGCACACACACACATTTCTCCTCTTACTTAATAACATCTCCTTCCTATGCTGTCCTTTAATCCAGATATCTCGAAGTTATCCCCTCTTCAGCTTACCTCGTATGGCCTACCATGGGCTTTTATGTTTGTAAGTTCTCCTTTTCCACCTACAGCTTTCCAATTAGTCTTTTAATTCAGACTCACACACATACTTGCTACGTATTTCTGGACTTGTTTTCTACAAGGTCAATATTATATGATAATTAGCTGAAATGATAATGTAGATGTTAAACTCTTGTTGTTCACTTTTTCTATTAACTTTAAGTAAATGACATCATAAATGCTGCCTATTAGACAAGAAACTTCTCTTGTCCCAAGAATATACCAGAAAAGAACCAAGATCCAAACACTTCATTTTCAATAGTCAAAAGCAGAAGTCCTGTTATAAAGAGAAATAATTTTTGAAAAAACCTACTGAGTCTCTTTTTATTCCTTTCAGAATTGATAAATCATTTATGTGTTACAAGAAAGATTTAAAGGGAAGGGTAAAGAGTATGTTTACTATGTTGTCTATAATTTACTTTAAAATATTTTTGTAAAAATGAATAGTTTTCAGATAATTTTTTACCTCAATCCATTTTGAAAATACCTTAGTTAAAATTTATCATACATGTGCACATGCATGCATTCACACATATTACACACATATATAAACATACATGTCTGTTCACACATGTACATTTAACTGATATAAAGATTTTTAACAGAAATATTTACACTTCATTTCTGAGTATTATATTTTTTTCCATTAGATACCATTTTGTAAAAATACTGTTCTTGACACATGAAATTGTTTTCTTTACTCATTTATGGGTCACTGAGACCTGCAGTTTGGAAAACACTAATAAACAGAGTGACACAGATAGATTTCTAAGTAAATTTTAATCCACATTTCAAGACAGCTGGTTAACATTCAAATCACCCTAATCATTTTTATCCACCCCAGGGATGGTTGGTTAGCACAAAAAAATTGCTACTCATAGGTTTGTGCTCCTAAGACTTCATAACAATTTTTTTTATTTCTATTTATTTATTTATTTATTTTTGCGGTACTGGGGATTGAACTCAGGGGCATTCTACCTCCGAGCTATACCCCCAGCCCTATTTTTTATTCTTTATTTTGAAACCAAGTCTCACTAAGTTGCGGAGTGCCTCACTAGGTAGCTGAGGCTGGCCACAAACCCGGATCCTCTGGTCTCAGCCTCCTGAATGCTGGGATTACAAGCGTGCGCCACCATGCCCGGCTAACAATTTTTTTTAATTACTAAAAATGTACTATGTATTGATTAATTAGACTATGTTAGAAATAAATGTTCTGTCTTGAATAAATAGTATTCAGAAGTTGAGATAGCTACAAATAGAATACAGGCATGTGCTAACTTGCATAAATCTACTTGAAACCCTGGTAATCCAGTCAGCCAAAATTGGGAACCATATATTAGGTATACAAAGTTCACCCTTTCCCAGGTCTTCGCTTTCTCTTCCTTGGTGAAAAGTTATCCTTTTTTATCTAAATAAGAACACATATGAGCTTGTCATAGAATCATTTCTACATTGGCCCTGTAGTAAATCTTTCATTTAAAGTGACTCTTGAATGACTAAATAGGATAACAGAAAATACTGAGTTTTCCAAAAAGACTACATAGCATCTTTGGAACGTTTTACTATGAAACAGTCATACTTGGGCCAGATTTTATTTGGGATTAGGTCTCAAATTGTAGCGGAACACTAAGTAGTGGAGAAGGTCAGGAAGTAAGAGCATTCTCCATTTTGAATCATCAGAGTATACTCATATGAGCAATAATAACAACCTGAAACTTGTGAATAGTGATATTAGTGTGCATCAGCTTGAAGTATAAATGTCAGTGGGTGTTTGAGAAGTACTCCAAGTTGTTAAGCAATTACTTAAAGTAAAAAAGCACAAAAGGGGTTATGTCTATATTGAAATTTAAGCCTGACTTTAAAAGCCATTCCCAGCCAGGCGTGGTGGCGCACACTTGTAATCCCAGTACTTGGGAGGCGGAGGATCACAGGTTCATGACCAGCCTCAGTTAGGCCCTCTGCAACTGAGACTCTTGTTTCAAAATAAAGAATAAAAAATAGGGCTAGGGGTGTAGCTTGGAGGTAGAATGCCCCTGGATTCAATCCCCAGTACAGCAAAAAAAAAAAAAAAAAGCCATCCCCCGTGCTTCCTTCTGATACTACCCCTTAGAAAAAGCTGCAAACTACATGCAAATCAGCAGACCTAAAGGAGAAGGACGAGTTACTACATTATGTTTAGTAACATCCTCAAATGTATGGAAGAAAATATTTATAACACCATTTTCCCAGAGAGAAAGTTTAACAAAGACATTTCAGAGACATTTTTAGGTAGAGAAAGAAAAAGGCTCTTTGAAGTAAAAGTACATAAATATTCTTGCAGGATAAAAAAGTGTCTTTTCAATTCATAAGAATTTTTAAAAGCCTACCAGCATTATAGTACATCAAGATTATATCCTTCAGTTGATGCTTGTGTTTTTTTTCTGCTTGTGTTTATTTTAATAGATATTACACAATTAATTTTGTATTAGTATAGAAATAAAGGAATTGCTTCTTCTCGGTTGTTATAATTGCTATTCAGAGTTGGAAGCAAATTAATCTCTTTGCAAGGTTCAGTAACTTCTATGGATACTCTATTCTATTGGAAAACTAATTTCTAATTTTTGGTTCATCTGTAATTATTTTATTTTATATATATATATATATATATATATATATATATATATATATATGGAGAGAGAGAGAGAGGAAGAGAGAAGAGATGTCTTTATTATATTGACATATCTCACCATCTATTGAAGCCTGGTGATAGAAAAAAGAAATCATCCTTTTAGTATGTTTGTTCCAGTCCGCATTTTTGCAGCTATAATCTAAAAGGTTGACTATGTAATTTAGAGAAAAGATTTATTTTCTTATGGTTTCAGGTTCAGTCCATATGAGGTCAGGGACTGTGGATCTCAGGGCATGGTGACAGGAAGCTGAGAGAGGGAGGGCAAATGAGCTATGCTCACACCATGGAGGCCGGAAGCAAAAGAGAGCAAGCAAGGGGAGGAGGGACCATTTATATAATCCCCAAGGCTGCACCCCCAGGGACCCACCTCCTGCCACACTCTACTGGCCTGGGTTGCCACCTACACAAATCTATTACAATGGATTAATCCAGTGCTAGAATCATACACCTCAAGACTCAATTACATCAGCTCCAAGTATTTACAAATGAACTCTTTAGGAGACATCTTCTACCTAACTATAACAATGCTATAACTGGGATGAAACACATGTACTCGGAAATGTCACTAGTGTTGCTGTTGTCCTGTTAGTAGTTATTTTTTATCATAATTTTATTATAAAGTACTATAAAGAACTAATTCACAAAATATCCATAAAAATTATGTTTTGTGGGTTGGTGTATACAGCTCAGTGGTAGAGCACTTAGCCTAGCATGTTTGAGGGCACTGAGTTTGATTCCCAGCACTGAAGAAAAAAAAAACTTTCATAGCTGTGGGCTCAACTTGTAATGAACATGATAATAATAATGGTTATGGTGAAAGTAATAACATTAGCTCATTATTTTATTTATTTATTTATTGCAGGGGATAAAACCCAGGGCCTCATGCAAACTAGGCAAATTCTCTCCTTAACCCTAATTTAGCCATTAATAAACTAATATATGCTTTTAGGTTTATATATATTATATCATTCTTGCTCTGATTTATAGAAAAACTTTTAAAAAATAATTCCAATTTTGAAATGAAGAAGTTCATCTCAAGGAAGTTTAGTTCAAAGAAATCAAGATATATTTTGGAGTTTATACAGCCTTTAAAAATCTGTTTGATTCTCTTTGAGATTCATTTACTTTCTATTTCTCATGCTGCCTGTTATGTCAAACTCTTTTCAAGTCCATGGGAGACTAGTTAGTCAGTAGGAAGAGCCTTTTCCAGAAGAAACTTAAGAGGTTTTGAACTCAAGAGTTTGGCCCACTAAACATCTCTATAACCACCAAAAGAAGAGTTTCTTCATTGACCAGCTACTCTACCATCTCTTAAGCAATAATGTGATTCTACCTGAGAATGGTTTCCCAGGATACTTAGCTTTTATTTTGACAAATTACCTTCTGCTGCAGAGAAGACTTCTTGTATCCTTAGAAAAACTACTAGCATGTATTCTAATTTTCAATAATCCTAACGAGGATACTTGAGGTTTCCTTGAAGATATATTTATTCTCTTTTGAGGAAAGTAGCTTGAAAAAAATGTTAGAGTTAAACATTTGTCATTCTTATCAAACTCAGATAAAACTGCCCCATGATTGAAGTTGGAACTTATTTTCAAAGGAATCAAACTCCCATCCGATTATATAGAAATACAGAATTAAGGCTAATGGGAATAACAAAATCAACTTGAAATCTCCGATGTCTTGTGATACCATGGTTTTGACTTGCCCTGATTATGAACACCCATCCATCATAGAGCACTTAAAGGGTCCTTGGAATGCCTATTATTTAAATTTTTCTCACTGCTTTAGTGATGGTGATGTACTCTTTGGAAATACATGTGCAGGGGAAACATTTTAATTTCCTCTCAACATTTCTCTCTCTAAACCTTTAGAATCCTTCCTCCCTCTCTGTCATTCCAGGGAAGTCCTTGGCACCTCAGCCTTATTCTCTATATATGGGCCTCCCATTTTTTCCTTTGAATTCTTTTATGAAAATCACTATGTAAAACCCACACTTAAGAAGTAAATATTTATGTTCCACTTCTTTTTTTTTTTTTTTTTTTTTTTTTGCGGTACTGAGGATTGAACTCAGGGGCATTCTACCTCCGAGCTATATCCCCAGCCCTATTTTTTATTCTTTATTTTGAAACCGAGTCTCACTAAGTTGCGGAGTGCCTCACTAGGTAGCTGAGGCTGGCCGCGAACCGGGATCCTCTGGTCTCAGCCTCCTGAATGCTGGGATTACAAGCGTGCGCCACCACGCCCGGCTTATGTTCCACTTCTTTGACGGCATAATGCCTATCCAAAGTACTCAGAATTCTTCTTCATGGGGGATTTATATACTCCCCTAATTTATTAATTTATTCAATAATTTGTTGGTATCAGTATTAGATACTGGTATAAGTATATAGACATTTATTTCATACTTGGGTTTTAAAAACCCAGTACTGTTTTTCTTTGTTAATCAACAATTTCCAGCTCTGGCTATTAAGATCTCTTTCAGTTGGCTCCTGTTCCCTATGATATAGCCTATTTTGTGTGAATGTGTGTGTGTATTTAGCACTTCATACTTACTGTCAGTATAAGATATTTCAGGTTCGTCTTGTATATTTCTTACCCCACTCTTAGATCATTTCTCCAAGGATTTCTAGATCCTTTTGTGAGAACATGATTGCTAGCTGTGTTCATTACTACTCAGTTATCATTGCTTCTAGGTCCTCTTACTTAACAGAATAAGAAAATGTGTGTGCAAGCTAATAAATATGTATATGTTAATAGTCATCTATGCAACCATACATACTCATATGAAGTTGGAATATGAGTTCAAACTAATATCCAACTTTAACTTGTTGATTCAGGGATCATTCTAGATTCTTCCCCTTGCATATCTCTAACTGCTCTGGTAACAATAATTCTGGCTCACGTATTTGCCATGTATTTGCATATTTGTCCAATTCCAGTCCATTTACAGCAGTATCAGAATTGTTGACCAGGACTTCTGCAGAACAATGTTTTAACTACAGTAACAATCCTATGAGTAATTTCTTTCACTTTTAGTTTTACACATTCCCCCCATTATTATTTAAGCTATAACCCTTCTCTTCTCCTCCTTCAGTAAAGTGAATTCATACATTTTTAATATAGTTAGATTGTTTATAGCATTCTACTTTTCATCACTAACTCCTAGTTTTAAATCTGCACACTTTAGGTTTAATCTTTGTATCGTAAAGCACAATGGGTTTTGAGAAATAGTATTATGAATCCTTCATTAGAATATCATACAAAATAATTTCAATATTCTAAAAACTCTCATATATCCTTTTTTAAACCTTCTACTCCATTGAAATAATTATTTTCTTGTCATTAAATTGAGTTTTTATAGTTTCCTGAGAATTTTTATTATGAATGACTGTTGGGATTTGCCAAATAATTTTCATTATCAATTAATATCTTTTTTCTTTAGTTAGGTACACTAGAGGAAGAGAAACAACTTATGATAGGATACCATAATATTTTTTTTTGGTACTGGAGATTAAACCCAGGGGTATTTTACTTCCAAGCTACACCCTCAGTCCTATTTTTTATTTTTGAAACAGGGTCTCACTAAGTTGCAGAGAGCCTCACTAAGTAGCTGACCTGGATTCTCCAGTCTCAGCCTCCCAAGTACTGGGATTACAAGTGTGTGCCACTATGCCTGGTTTCCATAAATTTTATTGACTGATTTTTTTTTAATGTCAAGTCAGTCATGCACACATGGAATGAATTTCACTTGTTCATAATATAATAACTTTTTAGACATGATTTGATTCAATTCACTAATTTTCATTGAGAATTTTTTTATACATGAACTACATTTGCAACTTACAGTTCTGTGTTCTTCTAAACCAGCAGTAAAACATAACTGTAACATATACAAAAATAAAAAGTACAAGTGAGTCAATGATTTTGAATGAAATATATAAATATGTGTCAAACATTGGGGCTATTAGTTCTTTCTTAGGCTAAAAAGGATGTTTAGGGCCTGGTGATCTATAAATGCTATCTCACTAATAACCAGAGCATTTTTCTGATCGGACTGAGTAGACATGCATGCCTTTATCTCTATCACTTCTCCTAGTATTTACTCTAAATTGGTGCAATTATCAGATCGGGTCCAACTTCTAATTAAAGAAATACTTCATTTTCTTAAAATTTGATGGCCAGGTGATGTATATGACTGTGATTAAGCAACAAATTTCTATGAAATATTGATGAAAGAAATTGAGGAAGACATAAGTAGAAAGATGCTTACTGATTAAAAAATTACTATTATTTAAAATTATATTTAAATTATATGAAAACAATGAAAAGTCCAGACTATCCAAGGTGATCTACAGACTCAGCATAATCTCTAGCAAAATTTCAATTATATTTTTCACAGAAGTAAAAAAGAAGTAATTTTAGAATTCATAGGGAGCCAAATTGAACTCAATTGCTAAGACAATCTTAGTAATCTATAGAACCAAAAGAACTCAAACTGCTAAGACAAAGGAAAAAGAAAAAGAAAAAGGAAAAAGAAAAAGAAAAAAACTGGAGGCACTGTGCTATATGACTTCAAAATATATTACAAAACACAGTTGTTAAAACAGTATGGTATTGATATAAAAACAGACACATAAACCAATGGAACAAAATTGAAAATTCATTTAGAAATAGAACCATGTATTTAAGGTTAGTTTATTTCAACCAAGATGTAAATAACACAAAATGGGAAAAGGTTCATCTTTTTAGTAAATGATCTTGAGAAAACTGGACATCCACATGCAAAATAAAATGTTATTCATCTCATACCACACACAAACTACCAGACTAATGCATGCATGTTTATAGCCACATAATTCATAATTGTCATGCTATGGAACCAGCCAAGATGTACATCAACAGATGAATGGATTACAAAACTATGGGATATGTACACAATGGAATTTTACTCTGCCATAAAGAAGAACAAAGTCATGTCATTTGCAGGGAAATGGACAGATCTGAAAAACATTATGCTAAGTGAGATTAGTCAATCACAAAAAGTAAAAAATAGGATGCTCTCCCTAATATGTGGAAGCTAGGGAGGAAGAAGGTCATAGGAGGGATTTTAGATGAAGAAAGAAAACCTTAGATGAGCAAAGAATGTGACCTAATTGAAGGTGATGGGGGTGGGAGAGAGGGAAACAACCTAATGCGCATGATGTACATTCTCAAACAAATCAAAGACAATCACTAAGCAGAATATGAGAAGGAAGGAGGGGGAAGGTAATGGGGTGGGAAGTGGGGAAGGATTAAATGAGTAATATGTGCATGTGTGCCTTTACCAGCTTGTACCTCACAAAGTTGTATGATTACAATGCACCAATAAAAAAAGAAAAGAACTCAAGGAGCTCAATAACAAGGAAATAACCTTATTTTATAACTGTGCAAAGGAGCTAAGTGTGGTGCCACACAACTGTACTTGGGAGTCTGAGATAAAAAGGTCACAGGTTCAAGGACAGTCTCAGTAATTTAAGGAGGCCCTCAGCAACTTGGTGAATCTGTGTTTAAAAGTATAAAATAAAATAGGTCTGGGGGTGTAACTTAGAGGTAGAATGCCCCTGGGTTAAATCCACAGTAACACACACACACACACACACACACACACACACACACACACACACACTTGAATAGAGCTTTCCAAAAGGAAGACATACAAATAACTGACAGGTATATGAAAAAGTACTCAAAATCATTAGTCATCAAGGAAATACATACTTAAAATACAATGAAGTATTATCTCAAAACTGTTAGAATGGCTATTATCAAAAAGACAAAGATGACATGTGCTCACAAAGAGTGAAGTCTTACACACTGTGGTTTAGAATGTAAATTTGTGCATCTTTATGGACAACAGTGGATAGCTTCCTTAAAAAAATAGAAATAGAGCCACTATGTGATTCAGCAATATCACTTCTCAGTGTATAGCCCCTCAAAATGGAATAAGTATGTCAAAGAGAGATCTGCACTCCCCGATTCATTTTAGTCTTGTTCATCAAACTAAGTATCCAGCAACAGATGAACAAATAAAGAGAATGTGACATACATGCACAGGAAAATACTATTCAGCTTTAAAATAAGAAAAAAAAATCTTGTCATTTGCAAAAATATGGATGAATTTGGAGAACACTATGTTAAGAAAAATAAGCTAGGCACAGAGAAACAAATGCCACATAATCTTACTTATATTTGGAACTAAAAAGTTGAACTCAATAGAATTGTATAGTCATTACAATTGTTGAATTGTCATTACAATTCAACTGGGAGAGAGATGCTTGTCAAAGCATACAATATTTTATTTAGATAGAAGGGTTAAGTTCAAGATCTATTGTACAATATAGCAGCTACAGTCAATAATAATTAAATTTATGAAAATCACCGAGAAGAGATTTTAAGTGTTATTACCACAAAAAGATAAGTATATCAGGTGATACACGTTATTTAATTCAATTATGTCATTCCATAATCTGTATATTTTGAAACATCATATATATGAAAAATATATAATTTTTTGTTAACATTATTCTATAAATAAGCCTAAAATCAATATAAAGCATAATTTAAGAGAAGTTTCTATGTATCCCATTTTAGTCTATACAAACATATTAAAATATTGAAGGTCTAGTTATTTTTTTACTGGATATTGAATCCAGAGGCATTCTACTTCCAAACTACATCCTCAGCCCTTTTTTATGTATTTTTTAAAAAATTTTGAAATAAGGTCTCACTTGGTTTCTGGGAATGCTGAGGTTGATCATAAACCTGGGATCCTCTTGTCTCCACCTCCCAGGTACTAGAATTACAGGCATAAGCCATCATGCCAGGCATAAAGGTTTATATGATGTCAGAAACTAGGAAAAAAATGATGTATTAGACAGGTATATTCTCCTTTTTCAGAGCTTAGAAGTAGTAGAAGAGAAAAATATTAGATATACAATTTCAAGTCTGTTGGGTCTTAGACTTGACAGATTTGCAAATAAAAATATGGGACAGTTAAATTTTAAATTCACAGTTTTATATATTTTAAATTCAGATTACATATGTCCACATATACAGAAATATAATTAAATTTTAAATTCAGACTTTCCCTTTCTCTCTCTCTCTCTCTCTCTCTCTCTCTCTCTCTGTCTCTCTCTCTCTCTCTCTATATATATATATATATATATGTATGTGTGTGTATGTACATATATATATATTATATCCTTGCAATATATGTGACATACTTACATATTTATAATTTAAAATTAAAATATGTTGTTTACTGGAGATTCAAATTTTACTGGGCATCCTATTTTATCCTTCAACCATAGTTGGCGATTACAATAAAAGAAGTATATTTTGAGATATCTTTTTAGTTTTCTAATGAGGACTGGTTTTTATATCTTAAAGTTCAAATTAAAATAAGGAATTTGATTTGTCTGAAGAAAAGATGTATATGCATTTCCATGAGACTTTCATGTTGAAATAAATAATTCAATGTCTTAATGCAAAGGAGTTAATTTTAGACAGGGCACAATATCACAAACCTGTAATCCCAATACTTGGGAAGCTGAAACAAGAGTATCATAGGTTCAAGGCCAGCCTCAACAACTTAGTGAAGCCCTCAGCAACATAAACTGACTGTGTTTCAAAATGAAAAATAAAATAGAACTGGAGGTGTAGCTCAGAGATAGAATACCCCTGGGTTCAATCCTCAGTACTGTTCCCGTCACCCCCTAAAAGGGTTCATTTTACTTTGGGATAAAAATCCCATACATGAAAGGGAGATGGTATCTGCCTCAGGAAATTCCATGTGCCTCTTATAGTACTATCATCTATGAACATCAATGGAACTAATCGTAAGACCATCAAGATTACCAAATCAACATAGACATCTCAATCAATCAATACAGAGAAACCCAAATGTTAGAAACTGAAAAACTAGGGCAGAAATTATGAGAAATTAAGTTCTAAATCAGGACTAGGGACAAGGAATAACTGATGGCAACCCCGGTTTTGTTACTAAAACGTGCCTGTCCATTATAGACCATATAATGACTTTTGTGTTTTGCACATAGAGACCTATTGAAAATTGTTGATTCTTAATTTGGGCTCTGTGTATCTCCGTATCTTTTTCGTCCCCTATTAAGAATCTAATGTATATTAAGATTAACCCCTAAAGTGTTACAACCCAGTACACTGTGAACCTAATCCTACTTGTCTATGGGAATTGTTCAATTTTACTTGAATATATTTAATAAAGATCATCCTGGCATTTCTTTAATGCTTAGTATGTGTCTCATTCTAAGCTAACTCTTTACCCATATGTATTATTTTAATCCTCACAGCAATTTAAACCATGGGAATTTTATTATCTCTATTTTACACACTAAGGAACTGGGACTCAGAGTACTGAAATCCCCAAATTCAGTGGCTAACAAATGATGGTTATGAGATTAAAACCAAGTCAGTCTGACTCCAGAGCATGCACTTTTAATTGTTATGAATTCAGCTCCAAGTGATAATAACTACCAGTTTCTCAGTGCACTAAGTACTTTATGTGGTATCTTATTTAATCCTCACAAGAACCCTACAAGAACACTAGCTTTGGGAGATCAAGTAGCTTGTTCAGGGTCACAGAATAAGTAAGTAGCAGATCCGGGATCCAGTCCTAAGTCTTTTTAATTCCTAAATCATGCTCATAATGAATACTAAGTGCTGACTATCTTTTCACATCCCCGAGGAAGCTGAGAATCCTGGAAATTAAGTGGCTGACCTAAATTCACAAAGCTAGTTAGTAACAGGAATCAGACCAATAAATACACTGTGTCTGGACTTCTTGTCCAACAAAATTTCAATTATTCTTCTATCATTTTTCTTTTAAAAATATTTGTGTTGGTGTAATGTAGTTATACAACATAGTGAGATTCAAAGTGACACAAACATATATGTACAGGACATTTGGTGTATTTCCCTCCATTTACCTTCTCTTTCCATACATGTTCCCCTCCCTCCCTCCCCATACATGTTAGTGGAGATTGGTAGTGCCTTCTTGTATGGACATAACAGTATTTGAACTGTTCCCATTTTCCCCTCTTCACTTCCCTCTCCCAATCCCCATCCACTATTCCATTTTTGTTTGTTTGTTTTTTTAATCACTGTCAATTGATAGCCATTAGTAAATTTAGAAAGACTTTTTTTTTCCCAAGTCAGATTTTGTTGATGGAGCTTTAGAATGATGATTTCCTCAGACAAGTCATGATTTCTGCCACATCCCTCTGTCCAGAAGACAATGGTCATAAGCATCTCTACTGTCCATGACTGCTCAAAAAGTTGTAGACTAAGAAAGTTCTAAAGGGTCACATACACAGTTATGGAGTGCATACATAGCCAAAAATCATGATTTTAAGTAAATTCCCTAATATATTACATGTAGCAAAATTTGATTCTGTAGCAGTACTCAGAAGTTTAAATTCCATTTATAAACATAGACCGTCTTACCAGAAAATATACTTAAATCAGAATTCCCTAATGTTATTGTGTAGAATGTCAGCTATTTTGCAAAAAAAAAAAAAAAAAAGGATTCAGATTCAAATGCACTTGGAAAATACAGTATAAACGTTTGTTGTGGACTGATAATATCTATCGGAGGGGTAACAGAGACCTGAAAGTAAAGAAATATACTTAGATTTATTCAACCTGGTGCTATACAAACTTTTGGTCGTAGAATCTTTACAGTAGAATCTTTACTGTTATTTCCATTGTTGTGCAAAAACCTAGTGGTTCCATGATCAGCGTTGTATTCCAGTATTTTGTGAACTTTAATGTTCTAGGGATTAGTGGGGATCTAGTTAACATGCAGATCTTAATTTGGTAGGTCTGGTGTGCACTAGGAATTGTACACATCTAATGAAGTCCCTGACAATGCTGCAACAATGGGTCCCTTGAGTAGCAAGGTTCAGTAGAAAATATTTTGAAATAATACTATAAAGCACCCCCAAATTGATTAATATTTTCCATTTTACCATATAGAATAAAAAACCTGAAGTGTCAGCAATGCAGTTAAAAGTTGTGATCCAAGAAAATGATACTGGACAAAGTCACCCAGATAATTATGACATTAAGCAAGGTGGATTATAATATACAACTAAGCTATATCTTACCAATGAAATCAAGGCAGAAATTTTAGTTTTTTACACTTTAATGATTTGTTAGATAATTAGAATATCTTGAAATAATATACAAAATAAAATAAGCAAACTTCCCCAACCAGTTTGGTAAAATTCTACCTAATATTCAATAATGGAAAGATATTTGATAAAAATATTTAAAATATATTTTATTTAATATTAAAAAAAATCAGGTTAGATAAGTCCTAAGACAGTCTTAATTATTATATTTAGGTATGTCATCCATTTTGAATTTTTGCATATGGTATGAAATAGGAATGTAACTTCATCTTTTAAAACCATGGATATCTACCAACTGATTTTTCTTTTTTTGCAAATATGTTAAATGTTCAATTGAAGGACATAATTTTCAAAAATGAATCTTCCTGGAAAAATTGAACATCTATAGGCAAAAAAATAAGTCTCATTTAAAATTTGATATGATATATAAAAATTAACTTGTAATATGTTATGGATTTAATATAAATGTGAAATTAAAACATGTAGTGATTTTTCTCATTGGATATGAGAGAATCTCTGGTAGCTTGCACTAGGCAAGGAGCTCTTAGACTTTACTGAAAATGTATTTTAAAAAAAAAAGAGTATTTAACTGGACTTTTGATCTGTGGAAGGACCTGCTAAGGGCATGAAAGCTGAAGACTCAGACAAAATACTTACAAACCATATATCTGACAAAGAAAATATGCCTAGGAAAATATAGAGGAATGTACAACACTCAAAAATAAAAATATAAATAATTCAATTAGGTAATCAGTGGAGTACTTGCCAGACATTTCACTGAAGAGATTATAGGAATAGCAAATAAGTGCAAGAAAAGATGTTCAATGTCATTAACCAATAGGAAAAAAATGTAAATTTAAATAACAATGAAATAACACTATAAACTTATCAAGGAACAAAAATATAAAAAAATTAAAATGCCACCAAATGTTGGTGAAGATGCAGAAAAACTGGATCATACATTGCTGATGGGAACACAAAAAGACACATCCATTCTGAAAAGTTCTTTGGCAATTTCTTCTAAACCCGGACATGCAACTACCGTAAATCTCAGCAATTATACTTGAGTGCATTTACCCCAGAGAAATGAAAACTGGCACTCACACAAAATCTTCCACAGGAATGTTTATGATGACTCTATTCATAATAACTAACACCAAAAATAGCCCAGATGTTCTATATTCATCCTTTATTGGAAGAGTAGCTGATAGAATTTCCTCCATTCTGTGGTCTCCCATCATGCTCTTAACTATTTCCCTTGCTGTGAAGAAGGTTTTTAACTTGATGCTATCCATTTATTAATTGTTGTTGTTATTTCCTGAGTTTTAGGAGTCCCATTGAGGAAGTTATTGCATGTATCTCTATGTCAGAGTGGTAGCTCTTTCTATGTTTTCTTCTAGCAGTTGCAAAGTTTCTGGCCTAATTGCAATGTCTTTCATCCATTTTGAGTGAAAGATAGGGATCTAGTTCCCTTCTTCTACACATGGATAATCCCAAACAAATAATTTTGATCTGTAATTTCTGCAAGGTAAGAATCTGGGCAGTTTTGCTGTGTCCTCTTCTTTGAGGTTTCTCACAAGAATAAAATCAAGGTGTCAGTATAATCTGTTCAACTGGGGAAAAACCTGCTTCCAAGTTCATTTCCATGGTTATTGTGAGTTTTACAAGAGCTGTTGGACAGACTCAGTTGCTTAGCACAGGGGCATCTCTAACATGCAAACAAAACTAATGAAACAGGAAGAGGGAGGGAGGGAGGGAGAGAGAGAGAGAGAGAGACAGAGACAGAGAGAGAGAGGAAATTTGCTAGCAAGGCAAAAGTCACAGTCATTTGTAGTTGAAGAAGAGAAGTGATATCCTTTCACTGCTGGAATATATTTTATTGGCTAAACCCAAGTTACTCAAAGGGAAGGGATTACATTGGATCCTAAGTAACAAGCAACAGTGATCTCCGATGGCCACCTTGGAGCCAGTCTCTCACACTGGTCTTCTTGGTCTTACTCTGTATCTGATCCAAGGTTGTTATAAAGTTGATTTTCTGTCATCTTGTAGGTCACAATAGAGTCCAGTCAACTGTAGAGAAATCTGTAAGTCTACAGAGGCAAGAGTGGGGAGTGGAGATATATCAGACTGATGGGTAGCTGCTAAGCAACCTGAGTGTTTCGATGTGGCCTAGGTA
>PVLC010004089.1:0-63404 GCA_004027655.1 Graphiurus murinus
AAAAAAAAAAAAAAAAAAAAAAAAAAAAAAAAAAAAAAAAAAAAAAAAAAAAAAAAAAAAAAAAAAAAAAAAAAAAAAAAAAAAAAAAAAAAAAAAAAAAAAAAAAAAAAAAAAAAAAAAAAAAAAAAAAAACCTGGAAACAGTGAGTGGTTCTGGAAGACTTAAAGCATAGATTGGAAGAAGGCGGGAAGTGAGGAACCGTACCAAATCTCTGATTTAATAGGTTTCAGATGGGCTTGAAATTGTACTCCCTACAAGTTCCTAGGTAGCAATGATGAGTCCTGAATCACTTTGAAAAATGCCTCGCATTTAAGAAATAAACAAGAAAGAAAACAAATCCCCCTTTTTATGCTTAGGAAGTGTTCTCCAGACCAAATTGAATAGTGTTTGCTTAATACGTACATATTTTCCCATCTATACAGACTTTAATAGCCATTCCCCAGCTCTCCTCCTTCCAGCTGACGAAAAGTGCTTTATCTTTGTATCTCAAAGAGCTTTGGGAACTATAATCATTCCCATTGTCTTTATCCCTAGAAGGTTTCCTAAATTATAATTCTTATAATATTCCAGAAAAAGTTTGAGTTTTGACCCAACTTGGATGGCTTGCTTTGTTTTCTGATACTTTCCTGCACTTTCTTCATCTTTTTTGTCACAACAGCTTATAATCCACCTTGTGCACAGTTAATTCAGACATAATAAAACCCATTTGCCATTTTTCTGCCCATTGGCCTGACCCTGTATGATTTTACTATAAATTAAAACCCACTTGAGTTACCACTTCATATTCCGGAAGAACTGAGAGTGTACACCAGATATGGTGACAAGTGACATTGGTGGCCAGGGCAGCTGCAAATCTGCTGCACTAACCACTAACTGGTGCTCAAGGGTGTACGACATTAGGGGCTACAGAGATGAAAGCCAACATCTCTTGCTTTTAAATAAACTTCAATGTAGGACAATTGCCAGAAAACCAGATAACTATTATACTGTGTGCTAAGGACTTGAGTCAAGGCAGACACTTTTCAGGAGATGGGGCTGGAGCTGGCTTTTGAAGATATAGTATGAGTTAGCTGGGCAGAAACAAACATGGAAGCAGATATGGTGGCACATACTTGTAATCCCAATACTTGGGAGGCTAAGACAGTAGGATCTTAGGTTTGTGGCCAGCCTCAGCAACTTAGCAAGGCCTTCTGTGACTTAGTAAGACCCTTTCAAAATAAAATAGGGATGGGGGTATAGCTCAGCCCTGGGGATTTAACCCAGTAGAATGCCCCTGGGTTCAATTTCAATCCCAAGCAATACACACACACACACACACACACACACACACACACACACAGAGAGAGAGAAAAAAAAAAGCATCCAAAATTTAGAAAGCATGATACATTGGGGAAGCTGTGTATAGTTCAAAATGTCTAGAAAGGATGATAGATTAGCCTGGAGAAGTAGAAATAGACTGGGATCAGATCTTGAAATACCAGCGAAACTAATGGATTAGTGAAGGCTGGATTCACATTGTGACTTGAGTCCTATATGGTCTAGGCTGGATTCACATTGTGACCTGAATCCTATGCAGTCTACAAAACAGTTCAGAAAGGAGCTACAAATGAAACACAGGTAGAGCTACAGTATTTGTCCTGCATTCATGTCCACTCACTCCTCCCTAGCAACTGGAGGCCTGACAAGCCAAATGCAGATAAATGAAGTTCCCCAACACAAGGACTCTTCAGATCCCTCTTCTTATGTTATCCTGCTTCTCCAGCCTCTGCAAAATATCTTGAAGATCAGATGCAACTCTCTTATCTTAGTTTTGCCTTTTTTGTGGTGGTTGAAATGCATCCTATCAGGGTTGATGGCAGTCAGAAGTACTGCACCTGTTTGCAATTGCTCAACCTTCAACTGTGGTCCTCATGGGGTGGGGTGGGGGGACTGTCTCTTGTGCTCTGGGTAGTGCCCTTCCCCATTTATACTGGACAAGGTTAGGTTAATGATATGCAGTGATGTTGTTTCTTTTCTTTTCTTTTCTTTTTTAACGATGTTCTGCAAAAAATGTCCCTGCTAACCAGCAATGACTCATCCTGTTCCTTCAGCTGCGTCTGATCACTCCACTAGTCATAGCTTCCTGGGGCAGCACTTCTTAATAATGATATTTTGATTCTTGTTAACACTGGCGCATAACAAGTGTTACCAATTTTTTAATGAACATGATTATTTTTTATTTCACCCTTTCGATAATCCCCAGGATAGAGAATTTTGGTTCAGTATACCATCATCAGAAAATTGTCTTTCTTCCTTTTAAAAATACACACACATTCAGGTGTGTATTTTTCTTTGTCTTTTATCAATTTTTTTGTTTTAATCATCTATTATACCTTATAGTGTCTTGCTTTGAGGAAATAAGAAAATAAAGGATCAGAAGCAAGTGCTGTAGGCTGCCTTGATGAGAACTAATTTGAATGGTATTTACATAATACAAGATGTAGTACTGCAGGGATCAAGGTTCTTCTGTGTTCATTAGTATGTTATGCTACTACAATTCACATTTAGGGTTTCTTTTTTTTACATTTTTAATTGGTGCATTATAATCATGAATAATGGTTGGATTCATTGTGATATCTTCACACATGCACATAACATAATTTGTTCAACTTCACTCGCCAGCTCTTACCCAATCTTCCCTCCCCCTGCCTTACCCAATCTTCATCAGCCCGTTGGTCTCCCTTCTATTTTTATGAGCTCCTTTTGCTCATCTTTTTTTTTTCTCTAGCTTTTATATATGAAAGAAAACATGACCTTGGCCATCTGAACCTGGCTTATTTCATTTAACATGATGTTCTCCTGTTCCCTCCATTTCCCAGGTGACATACTTTTGTTCTTCTTTATGGCTCAGTAAAACTCCATTGTGTATTATATGCCACATTTTAATCCCTTCATCTGTTCACAGCTGCCTAGGCTGGTTCCATAACTTGACTATTGTGAGTTGCACTGCTATAAACATTAGTATGCATGTATTGCTATTAGTATGCTGACTTTATGTCTTTTGGATAATTAAAGAGGAGTGGTAAAGCTGGGTTGTGTGGTGGTTCCATTCCTAGTCTTTTGAGGAACCTCCATTTTGATCTCCATAATGCTTGTATTAATTTATAATCCCACCAACAGTGTATAAGTGCTCCTTTCCCCCTATATTCTTGCCAGCATTTATTATTACTTGTATTCTTGTTGTTTGCCATTCTAAATAGAGTGAGATGAAATCTCAATAGAGTTTTGCATTGCATTTCCCTGATTGCTAAAGATGTTAGAGATTTTTTTTATATATATATTTGTTGTCCATTTGTATTTCTTCTTTTGAGAAATGTCTATTTAATTCATTTGCCCATTTATTCATTGGATGGGTGGGTGGTTGGTTGGTTGGTATTAAAATTTTTGAGTTCTTTATATATTCTGGATATTATTTCTTTGTCAGAAGAGTAACTGGTAAAGATTTTTTTCTCATTCTGCAGCCTCTGTCTTCATGCTCCTAATTGTTTCCTTTGTGGTACAGAGGCTTTCTATTTGATGGGATCCTGTTTATGAATTCTCTGTACTATGTCCTGAGCTTTAGGAGTCCTACTAAGGAAGTTGTTGCCTGCTCCTATATGTTGGATTGTTGTTCCTATATTTTCTTCTAAGAGTTGCACAGTTTCTGGTCTAATTCTGGTCTAATCCATTTTGAGGGTTTTTTTTTGTGTGTGTGCAGGATAAATGGTAGGAATCTAGTTTTATTCTTCTTATTTGAATGTAAAGTTTTCTCAGTCCCATCTGTTAAAAGGCAGCCTTTTCTCCAATGTATGTTTTGGACATCTTTGTCAAAGATCAAATGACTGCCCCTATGTGGTTTTGTCTCTGTGTCCTCTATTCCACTGGTCCATGTGTCTGCTCTTATGCCAGTACCATGCTGTTTTTGTTATTATAGTTCTGTAGCATATTTTGAAATTGGGTATTGTGATATCTTTGGTATTACTCTGTTTGCTCAGGATTGTTTGGGCTCTTCTTGGTCTTTTGTTCTTCCATCTGAATTTTAGAACTTTTTATTCTAGTTTTGTGAAGAATTTCGTTGGTATTTTGGGGAAGATCACATTGGATCTGTAGCTTTCTTTTGGCATTATGGCTATTTTAACAATATTAATTCTGCCCATACATGACCATGGTAGGTCTTTCTCTCTACTGGTGTCTTATTCAGTATCTTTCTTCAGAGTTCTAAAATTTTCACTGTAGAGATCTTTCACTTCCTTGGTTAAATTTATTTTTTATTTGTAGGTTTGTGCTTGTTTGTTTGTTTGTTTGTTTGTTTGTTTTTGAGACTATTGTGAATGGAATTTTCCTTTTCAGTGAATTTGTTATTGGTATATGGAAAAGCTATTGATTTTTGTATGTTGACTTTGTATACTACTACTTTCATGTGTTTATTTACCAGATCTAGACGTCCTCTGGTCCCATCTTATTTTAATTTTGTAAGTATAGGATCATATATCTGAAAAAAAATAACTTATTCTTTTCCTATTTGTATTTCTTTTATTTCCTTCTCTTGCCCAATTTCTCTAATTAAACTTTCAAGTACTATATTGAACAGGAGTAGTGGAAATGGATATCCTATATTATTCCCGATCTTAAGGGAAATGCATTTTTTTAGGTCTGATGGCTTTCTTGATTTGGTGTCTGGATATCCGATCTACTGATGAGAAAGGTGTATTGAAATCAACCAGTATTATAGCTGCGGTTGAGAATGTTAAGGCTGGGCAGCCCTCTCACTTGTGCAGCGTGTAGAACAAACCGAATTGTGTTGCACCCCTCATTCAGGGAGCCTCACTTTGTCCCTGGAGAAAGGTATACAGGACATGTCAGTCTGTCCTCTTCACCTTTCTGAGTAATGTGGCAGGTAGTGCAGGTCCCAAGGCAGGATGTTGTGGAGTCCTGCTTTCCATCCAACCCTCATCTGTCGCAGTTCCACCCACTTGACCATACTTGTCTTGGGGTTCAGACTGCTGATTAAAAAAAAAAAGTGCTCTTCAGTTTTCCTCTGCTTTGCAGCCTGGCAGCTGCAGCACCTCTCTCCAGACATTCCACCAGGTCTGTGTTACAGTCTCACTCCTGTGTCCAAATGGATGCATGACACGGGCACCCACAGATCCAGTGAAAAGCAAACCTAAGGGGCCATTTGGTCTTGAGTTCTCAGAAAGCAAGCAGACCAATAGCAAGGCAGAGAAGAATAAAAAAAAAAAATAATAATAATAATAATAAACTAGAGGGTGAAATAGGAAAAACAAAGATAAACAACAGGGCTTTCTAGTCTTTTGCTCATAAATCCAAACAAAGGATTGTTAAGCTGCTGCTGCTTTCCCTCTTCTACTAACTTCTAGGGGGTTCTGAGACTTTCTCCTGCACTGGCTCAGCTCTTCAGTTCCCTGTATCTAAAGTAACTTAGTGAGACCTTCTTTCAAAATAAGAAAATACTGGGGTGTAGCTCAGTGGTACAATGCCTCTGGGTTCAATCCCCAGTAACAAAGAGAAAGAGAGAGAGAGAGAGAAAGGGATTTATAAAACCTCTGATTTAGTGATATAAGAGAAAATCCAAAAGTTCAGGGGGAGGATTTGAAGTTATATATTAAAATAGGTGATATAATTTATGGATCATTTCTATCTTAATGGGAAAATCAGATAGTTCATCAGCATACATATACATATACCTCTCTTATGACTAGGAACAGTATATGTTCTGGTAGACTGTTGGAGAATACAGAAAAAGACAATAATACTTTATCCATTGTTCCAATCAGCATTCTTAGAGCTATAATGTAAAAGATTGATCATGTAATTTAGAGGAAAGAAGATTTATTTTCTTACAGTTTTGGGGTTCAATCCATGTGAGGCTGGGACCATGTATCTCCAAGCATGGTGGCAGGAGGCAGAGAAAGGGAGAACACATGGGCTGCACTCCTCACATTGTGGAGGCTGGAAGCAAGAAAGGGTACAGTGGGGGGAGGAACCCCAAGGCTGCACCCTCAGGGAACCATCCCTTCCAGACACACTCTACCAGCCCAGGCCACCACCTAGATAAATCCATTATAATGGATTATAATCCCACTACTGGGAAAAAAAAATCCCACTGCTGTGATTACAACCTTTGTGACTCAATTACATCAGCTCCAAACGTTAATAAATGGACTCTTTAGGGGACATTTTATATCTAAGCAGCATCTATCACCTCACAACTCAGTTAAAGCCATTGTTAATACTTTAGGACTTTCCCCCTTTAGAAATTGTGTTTTAAATAGTGAAAACAGCTTACATTTAAATGGAGAAGAGAACTTTTTAGTTAAGTACAAATCAAAACAAAACAAAGAAAGTCTCCCCTTTGAGGCACTGAACCCAGCCATTGCCTTGCTCTTCTTTCTGCACTTAGATTTGTAGAATATCATAGATTATAGATGGGGTGGGAGAGGTAGAAAGTACTATACTACCTATACTACTTGTAAATATTTTTTTTCTTGTAGTACTGGGGATTGAACCCAGGGGCATTCTGCCTCTGAGTCACACCCTCAGCCCTATTTTATTTTTATTTTGAAACAGGGTCTCACTAAATTGTCAAGACTGTCTGCAGAACCTGTGATCCTCCTGTTTCAGCCTCCTAGGTACTAGGATTAAAGGTGTGTGCCACCATGCCCAGCTAAATATTATACTCCATTACATGAATTTTTGTGAGTAGACATCAAATTATGACTTGGACAAGACTCTATTATAATTCTCAGGAACCAAGGAGCACATTGTGTTCATCACTGTATCTTCTTAATCTATCCAGAATAGGTAATATGGGCCCAACAAATTTCCTAGTGAATCATCTTCTTTATTATATCACCAGACAGTAGATATATCCGTCTTACACTTTCAATTAGTAAAGCACATTTTAAATATTGGATAAAAATATGCCTCTCAGTAGCCAAAGTCCAAATTTTTATTATAAAGAAGAAATAAACATTGGACTTCTCTTATGTTTTACAAAGCATAGGTATATATTTTGTAAGAATTTACTTTTCTGAGTGATATAATAAAGATGAAACTATGCTGCCACTTAAGATCTGCATGCAAGTCTATGAGAATAACCAATATTCCTACCCCTACTACCTCCTCTGATCAAATGGACAGCTGACTCCACATGTTTTTTGTTTTGTTTTGTTTTTTAAAAGGGCCTCTTCATTCCTTAAATTACATGATTGAATGCAAATATTCACCTAACATGTTTAAAAGACTTTATTCAGATGAGTAGAAATATTTTTATTCCTAATTGCTTACTTTTATTTGCTTTTCCTAATATTCTCCTGTATTTCTTAATCTAGGGCCTTGCTTACATAAATTGCAAATGGTACCAATGTTTGGTACTAAATGTATTCTTCTTTATGCATCTAAAAAATACTCTCTTCAATGATGTATAGCTTTTAATGAAAAAAAGACATGTAAAAACAACAAAATATAATTAAGTAAGGTTCCTAGAATGTTTATTTTCAAGATCATGTGAGATTTCTTCTCTTTGTAGTATTTGTGGGGAGTTTTGTTGTATTGCTTTTCACTGGGCTTTTTATCACTAGAAAAGAGAGAAATACTATTATTCTGATAGAATCATTCATGGGGTTTATTTCAGTTTTAATTAAGACTTATACTAAGGTTTTGACAGACAGTATTTCTATATAGGCAGTATTATCTTTTCAAAGTATTTGATTTTTGAAATCTAGATTTTTAATTCAGGAGTCAAAACTCATATTACATTTCTTGTCACTCCTTAGAATCATGATGTGCTTCTCAGATATCTTTAGTATCACCTTTTTATTATAAAATGAGAAAATGCAGGGAAATGCTATTTGTGCGTGTTTCCATCTCAATCCTAGAGAAAGAGCACATAGAATGATAGCAATTTAAAGTGAACCTCACAGTCTGCTTGATGTGGACATCACTGATTGTCAAATGTGATTTCAACACCCCATAAACTTATAGGCACTTATTTTGTTTCAGCTGAAGCAAAGTTGTTAAAAGCTTGATTTTTGTCCTGATGGTGAAAAAAAAAAGACATTTCCTGAAAGAAATAAGATTGCACTATCATTAAAAATGTATACAACCTCTGCTGCATGTTCTTTTTTAATAGAGCTGTTGCCCTATTTGCAAATATGTAAGAAAAAGACATTGAGAGCTGCATCTCTTGAAGGAAGAGAACAACAATGTCAGTTTCCCAACAGCAAATGGGTAGCTGTAATCAGATAGGACAGCACCTATAACATCAGTATTGAAATGTAGGCCCTGTTTGTTTTAGTAAAAGAGTGGAAATAGTAGTTGCATTGTTCCAGTCCCCGATTCCAAAATATGTGCAGTCTGGATTCACTTCTGTGAATAGTTCATGTCAGCTGCTGTCCATTCAAACAACTCAGCCACTAGTCATTGCCTCAGTTTTTTTGTTGCTGTTGTTTTTTGTTTTTTTAACATTACACATATACACCCTAGAAATGGAGCATCTGTTTTCCAAGACTAGTAGTTCCAAGCTTATCTATCTGTTCAGTTCTTAGTTTATTTGTAGGAAAAGATCATTTGTGCATGTGTGTGTGTGTGTGTGTGTGTGTGGTGTGTGCATGTGCACATGTGAGAGAGAAAGAGAATCAAATCTATGTGCAAATAATGTTTAACTGGAGGATATACTTCCAATTTACAAAGCATTGTTTAAAACACCTGTTCCTGGCATGCAACCCTAAAATGGGTGATTTAAATATAATTAAATCTATTTGATTTAGTATAATTCAGGGTTATCTTTGAGGATAGAAAGATAATGCATACCTGAGGTTGATATTCTCCCTAAATAGAATAAAAATGAAGAATCTTGCCAGTTCTCAAATATGGAACATACGATAACTTTTTGAATACCTACTTTTTTATGAAACAATTTACATGTTTATATTTAAAAAAAAATATCCCTAGGAAGAGGCATAAGACAAACTGTCAGGAACACATATATTTTCATAACTATAATTTTTAACATCTCTGGATGCCTTGGTGTTCATGGGCAAAAGCATAGAATATATAATATTGATTAGAGATTAAGTGCCTTGGAAATACTAGAATTTACCTGTTCCTGTTTACTTCCTAGAAGAAAACCTACACATAGTAAATGATGAACAAATTTGTTTAATGACTGGAAGGATGAGTGGGCAGATGGATGGATTGATGGATGGATGGATAAAATATATTAAAATCCCAACTTGACCACTTAACTAGTACTCTCATTATATAACATTTTCTATGTAGTAGATATGCATTACTGCATTTACTATTATTATTTTTATGTTAGTATAATGTTTTTACTATGTTGAAGCTTGTCAATTTAGAGTCAGATTGCATGTTTATTTAATACATTTTTTTCCAATAGGCCAAGATAATCTGTCCATATTATTCTGCCTTAGAATAAATAGGAATGCCAGCAGTCATCTAGCCCAGCTATTTTGGTATTTGGGTTGGAGAATTAATGACCAGAGAGATTAATTGCTTTGATTAAAGTCTACTTCATATAGGTATATGAGAAATGTAACCTTTGTGTTCATGAGAAGTTAAGAGTCTTATGATCCCACTTTATGTAACATATTCATTTACTCAAAAAAATTCTTACTTTTTCCATAAATCTGTGGATTTTCCTCATATGGAAGAATTCAAAGATGGCTGGACCCCATTCACTAGGAGGTATCAATTAAAGGAGACATGCTTATGAATAATCAAATATGGAATTCTAAACAAGGGTACCTGTGCTTCAGAAAATGTATAAACAAAGGGCCGAATAAAAATGAACAGAAAAAAATGAAGCAGCTCACCCAGTTAGGAAGCTTGGGGAGAGAAAAATCTGTATTAAGCTACAACTTGAAGGATCCAATGGACTTCTCTGTGTCTGTAATTAGAGGTCTGAGCTAAGTTTTCAGTTATAGCCAATTAAATGCTCATAAGTGGATCAGAAAAAAACAAACAAGCAACTAGCCAATGCCATTCACTTAGAACCATGTAAACTTATGCACGACTGCGAATCTCCTGCTAGCTCTGCTCTGCGGAGACTCTCAGTGAGGCTACCAACCACATTACATGCTGCTTCATCTTTGATACCAAGATCTTGAGGGTAGAGTCCACATGTTATCCACCTTTGTATTCTGAACACTCGGCAGAGTGCCTGGCACACGGTAGATGTGCAATAAATGTTGTTTTGAATTGACTTACACCCACCAACCAGTATATTAAAAATAGAAAATAAAAGAAAAAAACAAGCTGTGTGATTTCCTCTAGACACAGTTGTAATTTACTATATAGGACAGTCTCACCAATCAAACATTTATCTGTAGTCCTTGAGAGGATAATTTACCTTCGACAATTATTATTAATACCTTTTACCAACATGGGACTATAGCAAAATTGAACTTATGAAAAATGCCTGTCTTTTTCATCCTTGGAATAATTATACCTTTCAAAAAACTATATTTTTCAGGTTTCCAGATGATGGTGTTTTTCAAATCTCAGATTGCAAAAGCTGAATCCTTTTATCAATAATGTGCAAGATAGAGACATGTCCAAGGTTACTGAAACAGCGCCATAAATCAACTCCTTGATGATATGTCTCACAAGATTAAAAAAAAAAAAGAGTTCATATAACATTTTGCAGACGGAAAATGTCCCATAGATTGTTGTACATTTAAAATGGTACAAAAAAGCTATTACAAAAGAATACAATAATTGTATCATTGACCGAGTAAAGAAGCATTTAGATAATTTGGTGATAAAATGAGTGTTAATAATTATTTCTAAATTACATTTTGGCAGAGCACATTTACATTTTCATTTGCCAAATGAAGAAATTGGTTGTGTATATTTCCACTATTAATACAGAAAGCAATAAGATACTGCAAATGAATGATGTTTTTCATTTGCCCTTGAAGTCTACTTCTAATATTCATTTTATTCCCATTAAATGCATGTTATTACCATTTACTTCCTAATGCCATTGATTACTTTGAAAGTGAGTGTTACTTAAATTTAAAACACAAAAGAATAAATGCCAGATCACCTTGACAGAGAAAAACTAGAAAATCAAGGTAATTTTATAGACAATTTGGAGATTAAAAAAAAATTAATTTCTCCCTGTTTTCTTCTTAAATTCTTCATTATCTGTCTTGGTAAAAATTCTCACTGCCATGCCCCAATAAACCTGACCACATGACTTAGAGACTTAGAGAAAGGTTTATTTGCTCGCAGTTTTTGGAGATTTCAGGGTTTAGTCCATGTCAGGCCAGGTCTGCGAAGTTCAGGGCAGGGCAGAAAGAGGCAGAGAGAGGGACAAGCAGAATGGCTCTTACATTGTGAAATCCAGAAGCAAGAGACAGGTCAAGGGGAGGAGGTACCATCTATAACCCCCAAGGTCACAACCCCAGGGACTCGCCCAGGTTACCACCCAGTAAATTTATTACAGTGGATTTATCCACTGATGAGATTGTAACCCTCATGACTTAATCACATCAACTCTCAACATTAATACTTGAGCTCTTCATGGGGCATCTATATCTAACCATGACCTTATCCCTGACCCTGATGATGGCTTCCCTCACCAAATTTTCCTTACGTTCTTGGTTCTTAATTTTTACTTTATTAATTCTTCATCTTTATGGTTATAATTCTTATATTTTTCTTTCCACATAGAAAGCTTCCCTTTTGCTACCACCTCTGTTAGACACATACACACGTATTCCTGATACCTTGCTTGATAATTTTAGCTCAGTGTCATCATTAAAAGATATTGGGGTCATAGCCTGGGTCAAACCTCAGGACTACCACTTACTAGCTAAGTGAGCCTGGGCAAGTTATTGCAATAGTCAAAGACTCCATTTTCTCATCAATAAAATAAGAATTATAAGATCATTGTGAGTGTTAAATAAGCACATACTATGCTTACTAGATTTTCAATAAATATAAGCTGTTGTTATAATCATGACCTCTGACCTGAAGCCTAGAAAAGATAACTTCAAAGTTTTCTTCCAAATCCAGAATTCCTGTGTTCTGAATGAGTTTCACTCTTCACATCTTTATTTATGACATTCTAGAGAGATCACTGGAATTGTATCCATTTATCATAAAAAGCCATCCAAGATATAGGAAGGGAGGAAAAAAGTAGACTCATGAAGCCTGGTCATGTGGTCTGAGCCAAAAAGAATCCAATTTGATATAAAGTCATTTTACTCAAGTGCTCTGTGGCAGAGATTCTGCTGAGGTAGGGAATTTGAACAGAGCACCTTGAGACCAATGTCACAGAAAATATTCCAGCAAATAATTAATGGTGTGTGTATATATATTGCCAGCCACCCTGCTGGAGCCCAGCAATCTCTCAGAGCAGATTAGTGGTCCTTACCCAGGTGCCAGGCCATTTCAATACATACTTTTCTCAATGATCATTATCCTGAAATAAATCCAAATTAAATTTTATGAACCAGGATTGAAATTATGTGCCTTCAGTATTGAGCCTCCTAATAGCAGTTATTTTTATTGAAGTATTAAAGCAATTGGCTTGAGTCATCTCGCAAACACCGCCTTCCTATTTCTAATACTGTTAGGAGGCTGTCAGCACATCTTACCATAGATTGGAGATATTTGCTTATTAAATGATTTTTGCCAAGGAAAAAAATCCCATTACCAAAAAAATCTTGTTTCCAAGGGTGTCCTGGGGAAAGCAAATGAAAGCAACATGTTACATTGAATTACAGAAATAAAATAAGCTTATTCAGCTAATAGATTCAACAGCAATATAAGACATCATTTGCAAGTCAAAGACAACTACGACTTAATTTAACTGACAATCAGCTTTCTACTGTAGGCTGTAAGCATTAGGAAAGAAATAGTCCCTTGAACTATGGGAACTGTTGAATGTTATTTCAACACTCTAGGTCAGGCATCCATATGTGAGTACTCCAGGCAGGATTTTCTTTGCCTTGCCCATGCAGAGAGAAAAGAAAACCAAAGCAATAAGGGTGGTTGGTGCAATGGAGAAGGTAGGAGGAGAAGAAGAGAACTAGCTTTGAAGGAATGCCCAGGGTTTACTTTCTGTCTGTTTGGACTTTGGGTAGGGATTTCACTTTTGTAAAGTCTCAATGACCTTATTCATAAAATGGAGATGATGTAAAATGTATCTCAGGATTGTTGTAGGGGGTGAAAGGAAATGACATGTATGAGAAATGTAGCATGATGCTTCCCACAAAGAAATCATTGAGAAGATGGCAGTTTTCTTTCCTCTGCCCCCATTCAGTGTAGAACTGCTTCCTTCATCAACTCTCCTTTCTCCCTGCCCCATAATCCTCCCCCTGTCTCTTCCCTCTATTCTTCAGGTCTCTTATTTATCTGAAGTCCCTTAGATGCTTTGTCCCACAGAGAAGAATTAACCAGAAGGATTAGCAAGTCCCAGGTGACCAGACCTGCAGAAGTGACAGTTCCACAGCATTCCTGATGCTGTGGCTGTGGTACCTCGCATGTTCGCCTCCTCTTTGAATTTCCTGTGGGTGTTTTCTAAGCAGTCTCCAAAACTGGAATAGTGCTTAATCTTTCTAAATGTCACATCACCCAGCATGTTGCCCTATACCCAGTAAGCTCTCAAAAAAAAAAAAAAACGATATTTTGTATTAGCAGAAATCACATGAAATTTGGAGTCCCAAACACACTGGATCATATGTTCTCTTCTCAGTCTCCCAACCCAGTTTTTCTCATTGCTCATCTCAGATAACAGTGCCCTCAGCTCCCAGCAGCTCAAATGAGAAAGCTGGATACATCATTGGGTTCCCTCCCCTGGCTGCATAAGTCCTGCCAGTCACTTCCAGTCCATCATGTCTCCTTAGCATCACTGGCATTGGCCACCTTGATGCAGTCGGCCATTTGCCTAATTCACACCCTGTTGTTTCCTGCCTGCATTGTTGCAGAAGCCTCCCAATGAATTAGTCTGCAGACAGTGTGATCATTGCTATCTCAAATAGGACCATCTCCCTCTCTTTAGTTCTCCAGGTAGTCCAAACGACTTAGTATGTTTTATGTTTGACTGCTCGCCTTTCCAGTTTTACTTCTTACCTCAACCTCTCCTTCCTAGACACACAGAGAAATACATAATTCCTTAAGTGTGGCATGCTTTTCCCAGTAGGGTGATTTTTATCCTCTCCACCTGGGACATTTTCCCCTCTCTTCTCTTTGTTCTCTTTCTCCTTCTTCTCCTCCATTCTAGGAAGCTTTCTTTGACATCCCTACTCCCACCACTGATGGTTTAGCTGCTGTTCCTAATACTGTAGCAGCATGGAACAGGGAATTTTTCGCCTAGAAGAAAATGTGTAAGTTTTAACCCAAAGAATAATAAGTCAACTGAAGCAGGTAGAGAGTGATCAGTAGATATATTTAAAAAAAATACTGAGTGAATGAATAAACGAATGAATGAATGAATGATTTTGACAAGATACACCTGTAATCCACTAAATCCCCAAAGATTGGTTGATTGCAGCTCACTCTAGAAGAATAAGGTAAAATATACAAATATAAATTTTTTCTCCCTCTCCAGGAAGTTCTCAGCATTTTGAAATACATTTGTATGAAGGCTTATTTCATAAAATAAGGCAGCTAAATCTGTCCGACCTTCTACATGGCACCACTTAATTATAGACAAGCCAGACATCAAGATAAAGGACATTTCCGTGCACTGTGAGGTAGAAACAGGGCAGTAATCAGAGCTCTCTGTGGTCCATTGCTGACTCTTTTACACCTAGAAAATCCTTGTGAAAATAAAATATACCAAGAAGCGAGGACATTGAAGGAAGGCAGGCAGCAGAATGCATGCACACACACAAACACACACACACACACACACACGCACACACACACACACACACACGTATATATATAGGCATAGGAAGCTGAAAGAATTGGAGGATCTATTCTCTGTGAAAATCACATATTTTATCACGACTGGAAATGACTGTTTTAAACTGAACAATAGAAAAATATTAAAACCTTTTCTGTCTGTCCCCTTGGTGCCCCACTGAACACCCTCCTGTTGTTGTCTTCCCAATCTCATGACTTCTCTTCTAAAAGCGGAGACGCTATAAGAAGCTGCCATTGTGAATGGCCCTGGCGAACCAAAATGCTTTTGCCATACAATAACTGAGTGGTTGTTTGGGCTGGACAGCATTTTCTTTGCCGTTTGCAAAGTCGAAATGAAAAGTAGGAGCCACTAAGCACGTGTCATGGCGACATCAGATTAGCTGGGTGAGCTGGGAGTCCTATGCTGAAAAAGAGATGTCTTTATCCCAGTCAGTGTTGCACATGTAGACAAACAGACTACAGGAGCTCAGTGACATTTCTAGAATCTTCCTTGAAAAGGGCATCCCTAGACAACCTGAGCCACCAAATAATAGTTTTAGAGTGAAGTAATGGACTGTGCATTAGGAGTATGCACTCAGAGGAAAAGAATGTCTCTTGTCCTTGGTGCCGACTAAGTGACATTAAGTCCAGTGGAAAGAAAAATATAGTCAATTGCATGGCATAATTTGTTTGCTGTAGACATTCTCTCTCCCCTCTTTCTTTTTTTACCTTTTCTTTCTCCTTTTATTGACCCTGTTTTCTGCCATTCAGTGGAGGAGGATAAGCAGAGGGACTTGTTTTGAATTCCGAAACCAGGGTGACCTGAGGCTGGAAAGTCCGCCAGATGAATCCTAATAATGCAGGGACCAGTGCTCCGCCGCGGCCCCAGAAGTAGCTGAGCTGATGAGTTTCAGGCGCACTTCGAACACCCCTGAGCTTTAGGCAGAATTACAATGTCAATCAAGCTTATTCCCTTCCCAGCTTCCTTTTCTTTACCCAGGGATCGATTAGCGTTAGTGGGATGTCTAAAATTCCCAACTTACTATAGAAAGTGGATTGGATTTGGAGACACCTAGACATAAGTTTGAACCCAATCCAGTCAATCATTGCTTGGGTGATCTTGGGCAATTCACTTAAATTTGCTGCATAGCAGTCTCCTGACTTATAAATAAAAAGGCATTGGTTCATTCATCAAGCAAATAGTTTTGAAGACTTAGTACCCGCAGGGTTAGATGTAAGAGCTGAACTCTTAATGATTAAAAAGTGACACCTACCCCAAGGGTAGGTGGATATTGTAAATACATAAAATGTAATAGAAAAAGCATTGCCGAGATGAAATTAAATGTGATAAAATATATGAAGCATTTAATATGTTGCTTGTTTTATGATTAGCACTTAAGACTTTGCTACATCCTCAAACCTATGTTTTTTTAAATGATCTTATTTCCCTAATAAAAATTAAAACTCCCATTGCTTCAATTCAGTGACTCTTACTAAGGTATCAATCTGACCATCTAATTAAAGAACAGAAATTTACCTTAAGGGGAATTTATGCTCCCATAAAAAAATTAACTATTTTTAAACTGGGGCTTTCTAACTGGAATGAAAATCACATTAAGGCAACCAATAATTATAAACACCTACTATGTTTTAAGTAACGTGGAAGTTATAATCTTCCCCTTCAGGAGCGTTGAAGTCTATATGATTTGTGAAAGTAAAATGTCAACCTATTAACCATGAAAGAGCTGAATTTTAAGAGCAACAAAAGTTTTGAATGTTTGACATTGGTAGAGATTTTACAAGTCTCTACGGAAGTGCAAATGGATTATGCCTTGTGCAACCATTAGTGGAGTAAGAGTTCAAAAAGAGAAATTATTTTCTCAGTGGAAAATATGAGGCATGTGCTGTGAACTTAATGGATATTGCCTCTTGGGCAACCCTCCTACCCGTAGCTTGACCCCCTTGCCCTTCAGGAGTACTGCAGCTCAGCTCCTTAGGGAGGCCACATTCCATTCACCAGCTTCTGCTCACTTAGTGAAGAATTCAACACGTTTGGCTTGGTAAAACAAAGATCTTCATTGTTATGAATGAGAATGAGAATGTCTCAGAAAGCATGTGAATTAAAAATCTGTAAGCCAGGTGTCATGGCACACACCTGTAATCCCAGTTCCATGGGAGGCTGACACAGGAGGATCATAGGTTCAAGGCCAGCCTCAGCAATTTAATGAGACCTCAGTAACTTAGGGAGATCCTGCTTTGAAGTGAAAAATAAAAAGGGATGAGGTGTACCTTGGAAGTAGACTGTCCCTGAATTCAACCTCCAGTATCAAAAAAAAAAAAGAACCTGTGAGTTTGAGGGAAGTCTTGTATATAAGCAGAAGGTATGATAAATAACAACCTTTATGGGTCACAGTAAGTAATAATATGACCTATTTCACCCTTTCTGCAAGTCTGGAAATGGGAGAAGGTAAAGAAGGATGACTTTCCCCTCCCACCCAGCTGGTAGCTGGTGGATATGAGATCCACCCCAATCCGGTGTCCTGTCTACTGCTTAAAAATGTTATGCAATAGAAAAAAATGTTTACAAATCAGTGATCACAAAGAGCAGTATTCAAGTTAAATGTGGACTGGGTCCTTACCACTCAAAGTGTCCTTCAGAAAAGCAGCATTGAATGTCACTTATGGGAGCTGCTAAAAAAATGAAGAAAAAAAATTGCAGCTGAGCATGGTGGTGCATATCTGTAATCTCAGCACTTAGGAGGCTCAACTAAGTGAGACCCTATTTAAAAAATAAAATAAAATAGGGTAGAATGCCCCTGCATTCAATCCCCAGTACTACAACAACAACAACAAAAAGAAATAAGAAAAAGAAAGAAAGAATGAATGAATGAAAAAGAAAGAGAGAAAGAAAACAATGCAGAAAAATAACCCAGAATTCCTGAATCAGAAATATTTTAATCAGATGCCACATGTGAATCTCACATGTATTAGGTCTGCGAAGCACTGGTCTAGGTAGTTTCTACATCTCTAAATTGGATACAGCATAACCACCCACACGATTTGTGCAAATGAATTAATATGTAAGAAAACACTTTTGTATGGAAAAGCATTATGTAAATTTAAGGCTTCATAAGACAATGATTATTATTCTCATTTATACTAACTCAGCCATCCATATCAGCTTTTGTCCTCCAATTGAATGTAAATAACACAAATCCCTGGAGCTCTTAGGAACTTGAAGGTAATCAAACCAGACTTAGTTCAGGTGTAGTATTTATCCTAGACAAGATAATAAATTCATATGAAGGTGTCAATTTAGCAACTATCCCTCAATGCAGATTGTATTTTAGCTAATTATGAGATAATTCTTTTGAATTCTTATTAATTTTTATAGCTAATCTGCTCTCCAGGATTTTTTTTTTATTATAATAATTCGTGCATTGTAAACATACATCTTTGTTAGGTACAAGTTGATAACGACATATGTGCACACATTTCTCATTTAACCCCTTCCCCAATTCCCACCCCGCTCCCTCACCCTCCCTCCTTCTCAAGTTCAATTTAATGAGTGACCTTGATATAATTGTGTAAGTACATCATGCACATTAGGGTGTCTCCCCCACCCCCCCATCCATCCCCTTCAGTTAAATCAACTTCTTTACTTATCGAGGGTCACTCCTTTTTCATCTGGAGACCTTCTTATGCCCCATCTTCGCCCTAGCATCTGCATATTAGGGAAAACATATGCTTTTTACTCTTTGTGACTGGCTAATCTCAATTAACATAATGTTTTCCAGTTGCATCCATTTCCCTGCAAATAACATGATTTTGTTCTTCTTTATGGCTGAGGAAAATTCCATTGTGTACATATCCCATAGTTTTGTAATCCATTCATCTGTCGATGGACATCTTGGCTGTTTCCATAGTTTGGCAATTGTGAATTGTGCAGCTATAAACATAGATACACATGTGTCGGTCTGATAGTTTGGTTTCCATTCTTTTGGGTAGATACCCAGAAGTGGTATTGCTGGATCATATGGTAGGTTCATTCCCATTCATCTGAGGATCCTCCATACTGTTTTCCAAAGTGGTTGCACTAGTTTGCAATCCTACCAACAATGTATTAGGGTTCCCACTTCTCCACACCCTTGCCAGCATTTGTTGTTGTTTGTGTTCTTGATGATCGCCATTCTAATTGGGGTTAGGTGAAATCTCAAGGTAGTTTTGATTTGCATCTCTGATTGCTAATGATGTTGAACATTTCCTCATACATTTATTGGCCATTTGTATTTCTTCTTCTGTGAAGTATCTATTTAGATCCTTTGCCCATTTTTTATTAGGTTATTTGTATTTTTAGCTGTGATTTTCTTGAGTTCTCTGTATAGTCTAGATATTAGTCCTCTGTCAAAGGAGTAGCTGACAAAAATTTTCTCCCACTCTGTGGGCTCTCTGTTGAGGTACTTGATATTTTCCTTTGCTGCACAGAAGCTCTTCAGTTTAATGCAATCCCATGTGTTGATCTTCCTTTGAGTTGCTTGTGCTTTTGGGGTCTTGTTGAGAAAGTTTTTACCTGTGCCTATGTGTTGAAGTGTTGGGCCTATGCCCTTTTCAAGTAACTACAAGGTCTCTGGCCTCACTTCCAGGTCTTTGATCCACCTTGAGTTGACTCTTGTGCAGGGTGAGAAAGTGGGGCTTATTTCCAGTTTCCTGCATATGGATAACCAGTTTTGCCAACACCATTTGTTAAAGAGGCTATCTTTTTTCCAGTGTATATTTTTGGCTCCTTTGTCAAAAATCAGTTGACTGTAAGTCTGTGGGTCTGTTTCTGAGTCTTCTATTCTGCTCCATTGGTCTATGTGTCTGGTTTTGTGCCAATACCATGCTGTTTTTATTACTGTGGCTTTGTAGTAGAGTTTGAAGTCAGGTATTGTGATATCTCCTGCATGGTTTTTATTACAAAGAACTACTTTGGCTATCCTGAGCTTTTTGTTTTTCCAGATGAATTTAAGGACTGATTTTTCTATGTCTGCGAGGAGCGACCTTGGTAATTTCATGGGCATTGCATTGAATCTGTAGATCAATTTTGGGAGGATGGCCATTTTGATGATATTTATTCTGCCTATCCAAGAGCATGGTAGATCCTTCCATCTTCTAAGGTCTTTGTCCATTTCTTTCTTCAACTTTTTATAGTTTTCCTTATAGAGGTCTTTTACCTCCTTGGTTAGGTTTATCCCTACGTATTTTATTTTCCGGGGTGCTATTGTGAGTGGAATTGGCTAGACCAATCTTCTAAACAAAAGGTCAGTAGAGACACCTCAGACCTAAAGAATACCATAAACCAAATGGACCTATTAGACACATACAGACTCTTTCACCCACTACAGCTGAATTCACATTTTTCTCAGCTGTACATGGAACCTTCTCCAAAATAGACCACATTCTGGGCCACAAAGTGAGCACTGGCAAATTAAAAAAATGTTACATAATTCCCTGCATCTTTTCAGACTACAATGGAGTGAAACTAGAAATAAATTCCAAGAAGACCCAAAGTAACCATGTAAACACATGGAGACTGAACACCACATTGTGAATGAAGATTGGGTCATAGAAGAAGTAAGGATTATTTTAAATAACACTTTCTAGGCCAGTTAAGAAACATCAATTATAAAATATTATAACCCATTAAATATACATTTTAAAATTACAGAGTCTCTCCCAGGTTCATTTTCCCCCTTCACGCTTATGTAGCAAAAGGTTTACATCTTAAAGATCTGAAACAGGAAAAGTGTAGAAATCAGCAAGAGACATCTTGGAGCCTAAAGCCTGCACTGACTCCTCATTCAGTGCTCTCCCTCTCCCAGGTGGGACAGAATGTTTTGCTAACATGCTCCATGACCGAAAGTGAAATTGAGAACAAGCCCATGAGCTTAGAATCAAAGAGCTTTGAAGCCTCAGCTTTGCTCAGTTTAATCTTGGACCCTTGTACATATTATTTGCCTCTCCTATGTGCGTCTTACAATCTCAAAAATAGATGCTGGAAATAATGGTATTGAAAAGACATAGAGGTGAGCTTTTAACACTGGTTTTTAAGATGTTCCATAGATGCCTTTGGGTTTATTCCCTGAGGTTTATAGGTCACATCCACAAGTGATAATCAAACACAAATTATTTTCTTTTGAGATATTTGTCCTCCATGCCCTCCCAAGTAGTGCTCGTTATGTTTCCCTGCGGTCTCTTCTTCAGCCTCCTTTATGGCTGTTCTGCCTCTCTCCATCTTTTGAGGGCTCAGCATTGGTCCTTGAGTCTGGCTCCTTGCCAGATTCCAACTTCAGCCTTCTAACTACTGAGAATTCCCACTCTCTGTCTGCAGATCAAGTCCCTCCTTGAGTGTCACTCTTATAAATCTACCTACTGACTGGGCATCTCCACTGATTGCCTGCGGTCACTCCAAAACATGGCTCAAACTGAACTCACTCTCTGGTCCCACAGCCCTGTTCCTCCCCCTCATCTGTAGTTCCCTATTAATGGCCTCAGCATCCTCCTAGTATTTCATGCTAGAAATTTAGTAATCCTCTGGATTCTTTTCTCCTTCACCTCCTAAATACTATTGTACAAGGCAAGCTGTAGATATCTCCAGTGACTCTAGCCTTTTTCCACTGCTTTTGTCCATGCTATCATTAACTTTCACATGAGTTATAACTACCTGCCTCTCTGCCTGCAGCCATACCTTCTCCTAGAATGTCAAAGACCCTAAAACTAAACTTCAAGCTATATCAAATGCAGGTCCACAGACCAATGAGTTTAATTCAGTGCAGGCTATGGGGAGACTGTGCCTTTAACAAATACTCTCCAAGACTCCTATGCAGGTTGGGAAGTCTGGTCTAATCCATTCTTTACCACGAAAGGATGATCCTTCTGATACACAAATCTGATCCAGCCACTTCTCTGCTTTAAACTCTTCAGCAACTCCACATTTCAGATAAAGTCCAAAGTCCTCAACATGCACATTCACCACTCTGTCTGCTGTCTCCATTTCTAGCCTCATGTTCTGCCACATTAATCCCCTACATGCAATCGCGAGAGATTCTTGCCTGTAAAGCAACCACAGTGGAGGACAGGAGGGAGACAGTAGAAGGAACCAACCGAGAATATGCTTAACGTTGGCCCATTCGATCCCCCAGTTGCTTCTGTCACCATTTAAAGGATGAAAATAGAAACCCATAGGTGGAGAGTAGCACACCCAGCCGACACAGGCAGTGCTGCAGTTGGGACCCAATGCAACACAGTCAAACAGCTTTCATTTTTCCATATTTCTACCCTAGGACGTACTTCAGAAAAATGAGTGATGTCAACCTATATGTTGTACCAATTGTGGCCAAGTGAAATGGGATAATCTTAAGTAAAATACTGAGAAATCTGGCAAGTAGTAACATTGTAGACCTCTGCAAAACCCAGAGAATGGATCAGGGCCATCACATCCTAATGATACTTCTGAGCAGATCCTTCAGGAAGATCATCAATGTCAGAGAACAAGCTATGAAACTGACATGGATAGGGCTATGGATATGGATAAAGACATAAATATTGATGTATACAGATATATAGAAACAGATACTGCAAATGCCATATAGGTGGTCCAACAGGTTTACCTATAGAGTCAACGAGAACAATTATAGTCTTGTGCTTTCTAGCCAGACACCCCCTGACCCGGAATGTAATGGTGCCAGTGGTCATGGCTCAGTGGCAAACATTCAGGCATCTCCTCAGTTTCTGTGAAGTCTTCCACTTTGTTAGGCTGCTCAAATCAGATTTGCTCCAGGACAATTCAGTACAAGGCTAAGTGTCATACGGAGTAATTTGACTAAAGCAGTAAGTGTGCCTATTTATATTCAGACCCATGCCCAGCAGCTCCCAGGGGTGTGATAAAGCATTGCTTTCCAAATGGACATAAAATATACATAGGTCTCATATAAGCTACTGCACAGTTTCCTGGTGCCTATCACTGCTATATTGATAGCCATGGGTCCAGCTAATTAGGACAGTGCCGGAGAAAGAGACTGTGTTAACATTTCATATCCTCAGATTACTGAGGTCCTTTCCAGGCCATGGCTGAATCAGTTTAATTCAATTCAATTTTTAAAAACCTACCCACCTGACTTGCCTATCTGTACAAGGAATAGTGTTAGAGGCGGTGGGGCAGGCATGGATCAAAGGTGGTCAAAAATACTGAAGAGTGTGACACCTAAACAAACAAACAAACAACAACAGCAGAAAGAGCCTAGTGCCAGACTCCTGGATGTGAACCTCAGATCTGCTGCTCCCTAGACTGACTTGTGGCTTTGGGCAAGTTTGTTTCAACTCCCTGGGCCTGAGCCTGCTCATCTATGAGATGGGGCTGGGCTCTCCTTCACAGGGCTGTTTAAACAATTAAATAAGTTGTTATCTTGAAAACTGTTGTTACGATTCCAATGCTCAAGGCTTTCTTGTCTAGAGAAAGAGAGACAAGCTGAAAGGAAGGAGAGTTGGCTTTGGGAACCTGGAGAAGAAACAGAACCCCTTCAACTGGGAGCTGGATCAGGGGATGCCCCACAAAAGAGGCAGAAGCCCAGGTGGGCTTGAAATGATGGAGATTGGGGTGGACACAGGCATGCAGGGGGCTCTCTGTGCAGAGAATGGGTGACGTAAAGGCCCAGGGTGTGTGCTCACAGTGGCAGGCAGTGGAGGGCAGCAGGGGCACAGCGATGTGAAGGAAACCAGGACAAACTGGAAAGGCAAGCCAAAGCACCATGGTGAAGATTCCAGGCCTTGCTAAGCATCCCTAGCAGTGGGAGCCATTGAAGGATTTGAGGAAGAGACTCCTCTGCCCTGGGCTAGGACTTGGGAAGTTGACTCTTAAGAGCAATGTGCACACTGAATTGGAGGAGTGGGATCCGGAAGTAAGGCAGGCGGGAAGCAGCAGTTACCACATCAGCCAAGTGACTGAGCTACTACGACGAGTATGGTGACCGTGGAAATGGCAAAGAGATGTGAAAGATGCCCCACAACTGGGCATTGGTTGAATATGGAAGAGCAGGGAAGGGTGAGTCTCAGGAGTGACTGAGAGCACAAGGCGGGGAGGCCTGGAAGATGGGAATTTGCAAGAGAAGAGGGCGCTTTCTTAGTGACCTGGCAATGCTGAGTTTTCAACTCACATCATAAAGACAGCTACACACGTGGCTGATGGTCAATAAACCCAGTCTGGTATAAGATATTAGAGGCTGCTTATGCGTTAATGCCATGGTGTTTGAGAAATGATGTAGGGTATCACCATAGAATATGTATTCCATAACAATGAAATTATCGAGAGCTTTTTCTATACTACAAATGAGCTACTCACCATGAATCAATGCTCAAAAAAAAAAAAAAAACTTAATAAATTGTTTCAGATGGGACGAGGAAGGATATTTCTGGAGTGTCAATTAGACACAATTATAGTTTGAGTTGAATAATTACCCTATCTTGTATATATTTTGATGATATGTTTTTGAAAAAACAGACTAATTCGCAAAGAAAAAGATGATCGCTCGCATGCCATTAACTCCTTTAAAGAGAACACAATCATAAATGAAATGCCTAATTTAAAAGCAATTTAGAAAAACATTTCCAAAGATAAGCATTTTAAAATCTAGCCTAACTTTCAACAAACAGAGGGTAAGGACAGAAGGAGGCAAGGAGAATGAGTAACAAGGAAAAAGAGAAACAGAAAGGGATAGCAAGGGATTGAGCGGGAAATAGAGCTTTAGGGGAAGAAGAGGGAGAAAAAAATGAGAGGCTGGGTGAAGCTAGCCTCTGTGAGTGGTGGTGAAATTCCACAAAGAGGTCATCTCTGCTGGTCTGTGGATATTCGTATTTCTCCAGAATGCCTTTCAATCTCAGTCTTTTCTCATCGTTCCCACCACCAGTTTCTTATCACTTTGCCCTGAATGAGTAGATGCCCCTTAGCAGGTTTCCTGTCTTCCATTTTGCTCCCCATTTTCCCCTTCCTGGGACTCCACGGTCACATTAATCTTTCCAAAACCTCCCTCTTTTCAATTCAGTTCCACATTCCCACATTCTATAGTCCACCGTCCACACTAGTCTAGTCTGGGCCAGGCTCAGAATCCTTCCAAAACCTGGTACCCCTCATACCTTAAACCTATCATTCCAATATTATTTCACCAAACTCTATACCATCCAGATGTTCCTTGCTCAGACCCCCCTGCAGGCATGTGGGAATAATGCTTTTCTCCATAACGTATATCTTGGGAAAAATGTATACAGATTCATACAGATTCTCTCTCTCTCTCTCCTCTCTCTCTCTCTCTCTCTCTCTCTCTCTCTCTCTCTCTCTCTCTCTCTCTCTCTCACACACACACACACACACATACACACACACACACACACACACACACACACACCCCTGTGCAAAGATATTAAAGAGCAACAAAATGTAAGTGCTGTATTTGGGAGTCAGATGGGTTTAAGTGGTGATTCCCCATTAACTTCTAGCTCTGCGACTTTGGGCACATCTGTCTTTCTGAGACTTGGTTTACTCACTTGTTACAATGGACTGTGTGAGAATTGTTCAGCTAATATGTATTTGTCTGATACAATGTTGATGCTCCCAAATGGCTACTAGTATTAATTAAAAGGTAAATAATAATGTGTTCTAGGTCCTCTGAGAAGTCTTCTCAAGAAAATGGGACTCCCTGTGCTGGTGATATTATCATTCAACAAATACTTTAGCAGATTCTGACATATGTCTAATCTACTGTCCTACCACTTTGGGTAGTTTATGACAATTAGTCTAGGAAATATATACTTAAATAATAATTCGGTTTATTAGTAGTAGTAGTAGTAATAGTAGTAGTAGTAGTACCAGGGATTGAACCCAGGGGCATTCTACCTCTGAGCTACACCCCCAGCCCATTTTTTATCTTTTATTTTGATGTCTTGCTACGTTGCTGAGGCTGACTTCAAAACTGTGATCCTCCTATTTCAGCCTCCCAAATACTGTGATTACTGGTGTGAGTGACCATACCTGGTCATGTTTACTACTTTTTATGTGTGTGTCTTATGGTCTTATTTTCTCTAATTGTCTATAAATGATGGGTAGATAGGAAGTAATGTGTATGTAAGCACCAGCATTAGCAATATAATTTGGGGGGACCAATTCAATGAAAATAACTTGTACAACAGTTATTAGGAATTTCAAGATGGCAACTACAGAACATTGATGTATGGGACCCCTCTAAACACAGCAAAGGTTGCATGCTTATGAAAGCAGCCCTGATAAGCACAACCCCTCAGTGTCAGACACATACCTGACCTTCCATAAACACACAAAAACACAAAGACCCCCTTTTTAGGTGATATCTTCATTACCACTCCAAGCCTTTGGGTCTGGGTTCTCTAAATATTAGTATGATTAAACATCTTTCTTCTTTGTTTTGATCATGTCTATCTGGGATTTTACATTGTACCCAACCTAGAAGCAAAGCTCAGTTCTTACAATTTCATAAAAATTTTGGAATATTGGAATAGAAATATTTTACATTGACAAATCATTATAACAGGAGATACCTATCCAGATGATACTCAATTGGCATTTTTTACTTTTCAGATTTAAGTTGTCCCTATTCTAGAACAATACTAAGTAATGATAATAAATCACATTTCATTCTGTGTCAGAAAGTATCCACTTATTTGACCAAGCCAGTGTCCCTGCAAGGGCTGAGCCCTGTGACTTATGCCTTTTGGGTTTGTGTCTGGCAGATGATCATTTCAGAGGTTCTCAGCTGAGTGCCATTGTGCAGGCCTGTAATCCCAGTACTTGGGAAGCTAAGACAGAAGGATTCTAGGTTCAAGGCCAGCCTCAGCAACTTAGCAAGATCCTGTGTTTTTTTGTTTTGTTTTTTAATTAATTGATGCATTGTAAACATACATCTTTGTTAGGTACAAGCTGGTAAAGGCATATATACACACATTTCTCATTTAACCCGTTCCCCAATTCCCACCCCACTCCCTCACCTTCCCTCCTTCTCAAGTTCAGTATAGTGATTTATTTTGATATTTGTGAAAGTACATCATGTGCATTAGGGTGCCCCCTCCCCCAGTCTATCACCTTCAGTTAAGTCAACTTCTTTGCTTGTCGAGGGTTTTTCCTTTTTCATCTGGAGTCCCTCTTATACCCTATCTTCTCCCTAGCATCCACATATTAGGGAGAATATATACTTTTTTATTCTTTGTGACTGGCTAATCTCACTTAACATAATGTTTTCCAGTTGCATCCATTTCCCTGCAAATAACATGATTTTGTTCTTCTTTATGGCTGAGAAAAATTCCATTGTGTACATATCCCATAGTTTTGTAATCCATTTATCTGTCGATGGACATCCTGGCTGTTTCCATAGTTTGGCAATTGCGAATTGTGCAGCTATAAACATAGATATACATGTGGCGATCTGATAGTTTGGTTTCCATTCTTTTGGGTAGGTGCCCAGAAGTGGTATTGCTGGATCATATGGTAGGTTCATTCCCATTCATCCGAGGATCCTCCATACTGTTTTTCTTTTTCTTTTTTTTCTTTTTTTTTTTTTTTTTTTTTTGCGGTACTGGGGATTGAACTCAGGGGCATTCTACCTCCGAGCTATACCCCCAGCCCTATTTTTTATTCTTTATTTTGAAACAGGGTCTCACTAAGTTGCGGAGTGCCTCACTAGGTAGCTGAGGCTGGCCACGAACCCGGATCCTCCGGTCTCAGCCTCCCGAATGCTGGGATTACAAGCATGCGCCACCATGCCCGGCTCCATACTGTTTTTCAAAGTGGTTGCACTAATTTTCAGTCCCACCAACAATGTATTAGGGTTCCCACTTCTCCACACCCTCTCCAGCATTTGTTGTTGTTTGTGTTCTTGATGATTGCCATTCCGATTGGAGTTAGGTGAAATCTCAAGGTAGTTTTGATTTACATCTCTCTGATTGCTAATGATGTGGAACATTTCCTAATACATTTATTGGCCATTTGTATTTCTTCTTTTGTGAAGTGTCTATTTAGATCCTTTTCCCATTTTTTGATTGGGTTATTTGTATTCTTAGCTGTGATTTTCTTGAGTTCTCTGTATATACTAGATATTTGTCCTCTATCAGAAGAGTAGCTGGCAAAAATTTTCTCCCACTCTGTGGTCTCTCTGTTGAGGTTCTTGATAGTTTCCTTTGCTGCACAGAAGAGGAACCTGTTTTAAAATGAAAAAAGGCTGGGTTTGTGTGTATCTCAGAGGTAGAATGCTCCTGGGTTCAATCCCCAGTACAAAAACACAGAAAGAGAAAGAGAAAGAGAGAGAAATTTGCTTGACTCTGTGAATTATATTCCATTAAATGCTAATATTCCCACCTTCCCCATACATTTTGTAAGCTTCCCTACTCATCCATGCATATGGTCTTCATGCTTCTCTTCTTTCAACCATGGCACGGAGAGCAGAAAGAAAGAAAATCTAATAAAGTACATGCATTCAGAATCATTACTGCATCCTTTTGTTCTTCCCTCAAAGACAGAGCATTTAAAAGTCCCTTTGACTTTAAGCTAATTCCTGATCTTTGTGGTTCAGTTCACTGAGAGATGTAGATTGGCATGTGTCATTGATGTTAGTGGACACTGTTAACTGGTTTCACTTTCATTGTTTCCAGTTAAGAGTTCTAAAGTACTGTGGCCATTTGCATGTTTTATTGGCATGCTGACATCAACTTTTCATAAGGTTTGGTGTTCTCAGTAAATGCTGTATGCCTTCCTGAGCACCTGTGTACCACAGCTCGTCACAGTCATCATTTAGTTGAGCCATCATAGATGGACTGTGACGGAGGCATAAATCAGAAAGAAAGACACATACAGACTTGGCATCAGAGAACAGCAGTACAATCTAAGGACAGTGCTTCAAGCTTGCATGTCAGCTAGAATGCTAAGATGCTTTGGTTAGAAAACTCAATTCAAACGAACATGAACCATGTAGGAAATATAGTGCTTCTCAAAACTGAGAAGTCAAGAGAGGGAAATAAGTCACAGATGAAGCTTGATTCAGTAACTCAGCAGTGTCACTCCACCTCTGCTCTATCTTCTGTGAGGCGGTCTCTCTCTCTTCCCAAGACTGGCCATTCTTGTGGTTGCAAGAGGCTTCCAGCAGTAACAGAGATAAACCACATTCTTGTTCATGTTCCAGCAGCAAAGGAAGTCTTAGTAAATTGCTTCTTGGAAATGTATCTCCAGCATCCCCTATTTGAGTTTTCCCTCTCATCAAAGAATAATGGCCTTCCCTATGACATGTTCAGAGGCCAGGGGATTGAGCATTTTTTATGTTCACACCAGACGGAAAGGAGATGATCGCCATCTTTAGTTTCTTTTTTGAGATGCCTATTTGGATACGAAAATATTAAGGAGTTTAGGAGCTTTGATCAAAATTTTCTTCTACTACATCTGTTGTTCTCTGCTTCTTTTCTTCTATATTTTCAGACACCTGGACATCAGGCAATATATATCGTGATTCTTAATTTGCTCAGGGCATAGTTCACTTTGTGGATAAAGTAAATTAAATTCAGTAGTAGTAAGAACCATCCACATTTAATTTCCCTTACTAGGCAGCATGAACATGGATAATAAGGTTCACACATGAAGATACAGAGGCCAGGGTCATCCTAATGGGAGCTTCTTTCCTCTAGTTGTTTCATTCAGAGCAGAAATGACTAACCACAAGGTTTATTCCTCAAGTGAGAGTTTTTCAAAACCTTTACCCTTCTTCCAAATAAGAAATTAATTTCATATGATCAGACTCATTATTTTTTCACCATGTATCTGTGACTTGACTAGGGTTACTATATACACAGTAAAGTGCCAGGGTTTGTAGGAAGTGTTGTTTTTCCTTTGTGCTTGTTTTTAAAATTTCATGTTAACCTTTTATTATGGGACTTTTCAGTTATACACAAAACTACATGAAATAGTATATAATGCATCTTCATTTTCTTATTATCCCATTTTAAATATACTTTTATTGGTGCATTGTAACCATACATCATCTTGAGGTTTAGTGTGAAAGAAACATGCATGCTATCATCTCATCTTGATAATTATCTGCATCTGGTCACTCTTATTTCATCTCTATAATCCTGCTTCCATTGACCTCCACCTCCCCCAGTGCCCTTCAGGATTGTTTTCAAGTAACTTTTACACATTATATCATTTTTTTTAAATGCTCATGTATGTGTTTTTAGGAAGTGTACTACTTAAAAAAAATAACTGGAGCCGGGCGTGGTGGCGCACGCTTGTAATCCCAGCATTCGGGAGGCTGAGACCGGAGGATCCGGGTTTGCGGCCAGCCTCAGCTACCTAGTGAGGCACTCCGCAACTTAGTGAGACTTGGTTTCAAAATAAAGAATAAAAAATAGGGCTGGGGGTATAGCTCGGAGGTAGAATGCCCCTGAGTTCAATCCCCAGTACCGCAAAAAAAAAAAAAACTGAATTACCATCATCATATCTTAAAAAAATGTTTAACAATCCCTTAAATTCTAATTCAATGTTCAAATCTTATGAGAGCTATTTTTTTTAAATAGTGTTATTCCCTCCACTTGACTTGATATTCTAGTTTGAAGAGGTGAGAATTGCATTCACAGAAGGATTTTAAAAGTCATAATCCAATCACACACTAGATTGCATGGTGCCAACACAACTGCTCTGCAAGGCCAGAGAAGAGCTGGGTCATTCAGGAAAGCCATTGGAGAAGATGTCAGGATCACAGTTCATCTGACGACAAGTGGTGGAAAGCATCACAGAATCTTAATTTTGTGAAACTGGGGCAGGATACAGGACAATCAGGCACAGTGTGGATGACCAGATAGAAAGGAGAATAAGTATGTCGTACATGGAGGACAGAGAGAGTGATTTGATGTGTGATTGAGTCAGGAGCAATTATGATCCTTCCATTTGCAGGAAATATATTAGCCCTTATGTGCAAGATACCACATAAAATGCAGAGAAGCAAGGAAGAAAAATAATGTACTTTCAAGATGTTGGGTAACAGGCCACCTGGCTGGCGACTTAGTTTTATCACTTATCAACACAATGACCTTGAACAAAGAGTTTAACTCTGAAAACTCATTTGTAGTATCTGTAAACTTGTATTACTACTATTACTACTACTACTACTATTTATTATTATTATTATTATTATTATTATTATTATTATTATTATTATCTTAGTAATTGTAGTAGTACTTGGGATTGAACACAGGGGCATTCTATCTCCAAGCTACACCCCTAGCCCTTTTTATTTTTATCTTTATTCTAACAGGGTCTCACTGAGTTGCTGAGGATCTCGCTAAGTTGCTGTGAGACTGGCCTCAAACTTGTGATCCTCCTGTCTCAGTTTCCCAAGTTCTGGAAGTACAGGTGTGCACCACTGTGCTTAACTTAAACTTGTGTTATTAATTATTGCTCTTCTCACATGAGGACTTTTCATAATCAAGATAATGTCATTAGTCTTGTGTTATTTGGAAAGTGTATTTACAATAATAATCTACTTAATATTGGAATAATACCTCATAGTTTGCAAATTTCTTCCAGATTCATCACTCTTTTTTTTCCTTTTGGATCCATGAAATTAGGTCTTGTCTCAATTTCTGAATGAGAAAAACTCAGCCTTCTTGATAGTGATTTACTATTGTCACATATAAGTTGCAATTGGAAGTTATTATTATTGTTATTTGTATGTTTTTTTAATCTAGAGTAAATAAGATGTTGCCCTATTTCTCTGGATGTTTTTTAAGACTTTCCATAGTGTGAAAGTGTAACAAGCAATGAAATGTCTGCATGAAAGTCCTATCCAGCTGAATTCCCTGATATAAGGATTTTGAATGGTTGTTAGTGCACAATAAATCCCACAGTTCTCTTACTGAGATCTTCTCTTCTGGGTATAATAATTAGGGTGATTTCTATATTGATAGAGAAGGTAGTACAGATGGAAGAATTTAGAGAATCTCATCATAACTATAGTCTCTTACTCTATTGTCCATGCAGAGGGCAAAATTCTTCAAAATGAAAAGTGCAGATAAATGTAGTGAGAACTGAATTTTTAAAAATTAGGATTTCTGAAAATATAATGGAAACTATCATTTTGTTATACACAGTGGCATTTAATAATGCCTATTTTAATATAAATAGGATTTAGAGTTTAAGTAAACTAATACTATTGTCATTCTGTTCCTCAAAATTATATTCACGAATCTCTTTTGGTCTTACTAGGTATGTTAGAGTGCTACAAAGCTAGCATTTACCACTACTTTTTACAAACCTAACCCCCAACTATTTGCATTTTAACAATAGTTTCTTTATCAAAATTATATATCAGAGGAGAATAATGTGATCCTATTGCAAGGAGATAATAGCTACTTGCTTGATCAAATCATCTTTTATTCTTACTTCTCTTCCACAGGGTATAATTGACCTCCCAATAGTAAATTTACAAATACATATTTTATGTATATAAATACATTTATATACACTGAGGAGCTTTCCGGAAGAAAATATTTCATATGTCCCTGAGTATAAGCTTTAAAAGGTAGGGCATGTTAAGTTTCTTCTACTAATTGATTCTTGGCTACTTTGCACCCCATGACCTGCGTGAGCAAAATTGATGTAAATGTGACACCTGCCTGTCGATAATGGGGTCCCTGCCTGACTCCTGGCACTAGATAATGGAGAAGCCCTTGGTTATAGTCTTCCCATGTCGAACTTTGTGATTTCACACTTCATAATGCAAGAGTATTACTTTAAAATGCATTAAACTTCTAAAGATAGCAAATAGCCTTTTGGATAATGCATTTTAAATAGACTCGGAATTCAGAATTTTTTAAAAACGTTCATTTTGTAGGGACATCATAATGGCTCCTATAACATATTGCATCCTGTTGATACATCCTGATCTTGTCTTGGGCTTTGTCTTCTTCTCCAGAAAAATATCCAGCCTATAGTTGCAAACTGGTTTATGTTATGAGCTAAGCCCGGCATCCATGCTCAATCACAGGCCCGTTTCTCATCCTTTTTCATTTTTAGAAGTCATCTCACTGTCAGTAGAACTGATTGGATATTGTTTAGTATGGAGAGGTCTTATAAATAGCTTTGCTGGCTAAAAATTGAACATAGAGATTTCAAATCGCCCCCCTCACCATACATTATAGCGGTCTGTTTTGTAATATTTTTTATTAGAGAAGATGACGGCACATTCTGACATAAACCATTACTCATATTAATACAATACATATTTTAATCTCCATAGAAGCATTAAGCTGTAGTACACTTGTGTCAAAGATGCTGGCATCCAAAGGACTCTTGATAAATATTTGAAACCTGAAAACACTTAGTTTTAAATTTTCATTAAATATGTATTTGATCCAAATGCATTAATATTGTGTAACCAATGCTAAGAACTTAATTATGAGTTATCTACAATGATCAAAGTTATTTTGGTAAAGTTGAGCTCTCAGTTTCAAGTACTAAAAGAAATAAAATGAGTGTGGACTTAATAGATTAATAAATTAAGTAAGTAATCACAATTTGGAAATGGCCATCTACTTCTTAGTGAATCAAGATTAGATTTCATCTTTTTTATCAAGAGTTTTATAAAAGTATACCCTATTTTTTTTCTATTTATGGATCAGCCAAATTTAAAATGATGCAGAGTTAATTATATTATGGAAATTAGAAATCTTTCCAAATTTGGTGCATTTAATTTCTGACAACTTATTACCAAAGCATTTTATAATAGAGAATGAGAATATTCAGAAAATCTACCTTATTGCTTTTAAGAGGGAAGCTGTGCATGGGTAGTCATAACATTTCATGTTAGGAATCCATTTAGGGAAGGAAAAGAGGAGAGAAAAGGACAAAGAGAAAGAGAACCAGAATTGACAAATTAAGCACTCCCCTCAATGAAATTTCTGATTTTACTCTACCTGAATGATTGCCTAAAGAAGAGCAAGAGAACTGAGCATGGTGGTGCACACTTGAAATCCCAGTACTTAGGAGGCTGAGGCCAGAGGCTCCGGGTTCGCGGCCAGCCTCAGCTACTTAGTGAGGGCCTCTGCAACTTAGTGAGACTCTGTTTCAAAATAAAGAATAAAAAATAGGGCCGGGGGTGTAGCTCAGAGGCAGAATGCCCCTGGGTTCAATCCCCAGTACCACAAAAAAAAAAAAAAAAAAAAAAAAAAGAAGAGAGAGAGAGAAAGAGGAGCAAGAGATTCTTCATTTTTCTGCTCTAACTCATTATGCTTAGTCATCTGAGAAATTATTATGTCTACGTTTAAACTGATGAGAATTAAATATAAGCACTTCTACACAATGTCTTCCTTTGTAAGGTTCTACCATCGTGAGAAGAATATGAATTGATGTGCAAAGGGAAGAACTGAAAATGGAAGCGTACATGGAAGGGGGTGGAAGGAACTTCCTAGATAGACCCGTGTAAGGGCAGCAGGAGAAATCAGCAAGGAGAAATCACAAGAGTGAGAAGGCCTGGGGCGTGAGGAAGCGAGGCACATCAGATTCTCTAGAGCAAAATGGCAGTGTACGGAGGAGGGAGGGGTGGCAACAGAGGACGTCTGCAGATTTGAAGGGCTTCCTACACCACACAGGAGTTCTGTATCCTATCACCTAGAAACAGGAGTCTTTCAAGAATTTGAGAAAAGGAGTGGCTTAGCGGAACAGTAATGCCAGTAGCCAATTGAGCACTTTTTAATTTTACTGTCAGTTTTCTCCATCCTGCACCACATTTTACTTCTCACTGTATTATTGTTTAATAAATAAAGTGTTTATGTTGGGGTGAGGCCTCAGCTCAGGAACTCAGAATCTGAAGGGTCCTTGACTAATGTGAAGGAAAACAATTTCAGCACGCGCCAGTCAGAGACATGGGCGGAGGTTTATTTGGGGAAAAGGGAAGAGATACACGTTCAAGAGAGAATGCGGGCCACCTCAAGATGAGGAAGGCATATTAGGGAGTTCAGGGCTTTCTTCCTATAGGGGACCTTCCTGAGGGGTGGGCTAGAGGAGGTGTGTGGGGATGATCTCAGTCCCATAGTCCCCTAGGCGGTTTATGGTGGTCTGGTGGTCTGGTCAGCTTTAGGGTGGATGATCTCAGTCCAGTAGTCCCCAGGCGCTTCCTGGTGGTCTGGTGGTCTGGTCAACCTTAGGGTCCTCAGGCTGACTGGGGATCCTCATTAGCTGATTGACAGATAAGCTGGAGAGTGTCCTAAATTATAGGTTTCTCAAAATATCGTACCTGTCTTGTTAGCAATGCACAGAGCAATTATAGTTTCTTTTAGTTAACACCAAGATTTACAGATTTCCCAGGAATTTGGGAAAGTTAGGCCTGGGAAAGAGAACTGGTTTGTGGAGTAGAGGCTGAAGCACTTCAGCTCCAGGTTTTTTACATTAAAGTTGTATTTTACTTTCCCTTCTTGTCTGTCTCCTTTCTACTTACTTATTTCTTCCATCTTACATCATGTATATTAAGCAGTTCTAAGTAGTTATATATAAATTATCTTATATTTGTGTATTTGGTGCTAGAGATGGAAGCCAGGAGCATTCTACCTGTAAGCCACACCCCCGCCCTATTTTATTTTTTATTTTGAAACAAGTCTCACTAATTTTACCATGCACTGTCCTCGAACCTTTGATCCTCCTGTCTCAGCCTCCCATGTACTGGGATAATGGGCATGCACCACCATATCCAGTTTATAAATTATCTTTGAACCCCGTAGCAACTTGCAAAGTAGGCATCATGGTTGCTGGTCAGAGTGGTTAAGTGATTTGCCCAGACATCTCAGCTGGTAAAAGGCAGAGCCAAAATTTGCACTTGTTTCCCTCTGGCTCCAAACCCTGCCCTCCTCCTCCTCCTCCTCCTAAGTGATCAAGCCATTCTATTCTCATGCGTATGATCCTTTCTCTAAGCCAGATGCAGAGTGGAGACAGAGCCTTCTCTGCTCCCTTAGACTCCATTTCCCTCTCTCTGTCGGCCAGCTCCTGGTCAGATTTTCCAGCTATTAAACCAGGGAGAAAACGCTCAGGGACAGAGTCTGGGGTTGGGAATACAGAGGGCAATGTGGGGGGAGAATGGCTAGGAACCCAGAAGTGACACAAATTACATTTCCCAATAGCATTTTTATTACTTCCAAGTAGAGATAAGTCCCCGGCACATTTGGGGTGTAACTGATAGGTACATTCTGTTTGGATCAGAGCCACAGTACGACTTTCATGAGCTGGGCTGCTTTGCCCTCCTAGATCCCTTCTTCCATTAAAAAGGGGGGAGGAAGGAGATGTCTATTTTATATATTGGTAACTAAATAAAATGTAAAATGTGTATTTTATAACTGCATTGGAATAAAGAGGAACGTAGTCCAGGTGGGATTCATTGTTATATATTAATCATTATGATATTTGCTTCTTCATTCTTATTTGGAAGATTAAAATTAGAACATCTCTGTGGGCTCTGGGTGCTCTGAGCAAGTTGCTAGTGAGAACCACAGTGTGACCGCCTCCACAGGGAAAGGGACGGGAGGTTAATGCCCCTCTTGGATCTCAGCAACACCACCCCCCCATGACACCAGCTTTTTATTATTATTATTAGGAATTAAACCCAGGGAATTCTACCTCTGAGCTACATCCCCAGCCCAATTTTTTTTTTTTTTTTTTTTTTAAAAAGAGTCTCACTAGGTCGATGAGAGTCTCACTACTTGCTGAGGCTGTCCTCAAACCTGCTATCATCCTATCTCAGCCTCCTAAGTCCTGGGACTACAAGAGTGTGCCACCATGCCTGGCTAGGCACCAGTTTCTGGAGAGGCTCAGGTAAGTGGGAGCCTCCTCTTGGGAGGCTGACTTTAACTCAGTCATTACACAATTAAGATAAAGTTCTTTGATGCAAATTTTCACCACGTTTAACTTTTTGACAAACCTGTTTACTACAGGACAGGAAGCAACTTTTGCAATCTAACTTTTAAAAGCAACCACCTAACAAGAAATGACGACCTCTGTTGAAGCTGCGGCAGTAATTTTCTGCATCTCACTTGTGCAATAAAATCTCCTAGAATGAAACATCTCAGCCTCTGAAAAATGAATACAGGAGGAGATCACAGGTTGATTTGGGCAGGAAAGAGGCAAGCAGAGAGCCTTAAATATTTTAAGATACTCTGCACCTTCAAAATACTATCACTCTGAAATTATACTAATCTACCTGGTATCTTGATGCACAAGAGACAGGAAGACGATACTAAACTTTTAGAGTACTAGGACTGGGGAGGTTGACCTCTTGGTATAAGGGTATAGCTTTGTGAATCTGATGACTTTGCAGTTAGGTTTCCATCTCTGTGACCAAAATTCCTGACAAGAACAACTTAGAGGAGGAAAGATTTATTGGGGTTCTTGGTTTCAGAGGGGCCAATCCATAGGACCAGCTCCATCCATGAAGAGACCAGAAGCAGGAAGAGCAAAGGAAGGGGTGAGGGACATATGTAATCCCCAAGACAATCCCCCCAGTGACCCAGCTCTTCCATCATGCCCTACCTGCCTATGCTACCACCCAATAACTCCATTGCAATTATTAATCTATCAATGGATTTATCCTCTGAGATAAGATTAGAACCCTCGCGATTCAATTATGTCACCTTGGAACAGTTTTGCATTCCCAATACAGGAGCTTTTCCGGAGGACATTGTATATCCAAACCCTAGCAGATGAGTACTTAACACGAGGGCTAGAGAAACACATACACTGGATATAACAGATGCAAAGAGGTCGAAGATGTGACCAACTCTTCTATATCAAATTATGAAGGAAAATGAGAAATGGTTGCCACAAAAGAAAGCCAAGCCTTGTGTGCCGAGAGAGAGAGACAGTGATGGGGCTGGGAGACCTGGTCTCTGGAGGCCCAGACGGGAGGTTGAAGACAGAGCAGGTGGTTGGGGCCTATATGCTGAGCCTCCTTTGATGTCACCAGAGATTCCTGCTTCAACACCCTCCTGCATTCTTGGTCTCGGAGTAAATGAAAAATTGCACTTTTGCTTCAGAGCAGAGGAAAATTGGATGAGAAGTAAAGACTCGGGGTTGGGCAGGCAGGACCTCTCAGGGGTGAATGCTCGTAGTTGCTGCTTCAAGTTATTTCATGGCCCAGAGTTGATTAAAAGAGCTCCCCTTTGGCACCGCTGCATCTGGAAGCAAGCGAAGGAAATGCTAATTTTTGGAAACCAGGGTTGCTGCCCCCAGAAGAATGAGAAATAATGAGGAAAATACAGACAGACACAAGATCCTCAACCAGCACACGATAACACACACACACACACACACACACACACACACACACACACAGACTGGCCACAGCAATTACTGAAATCCTACCCTCCCTTTCTGATGGCAAGGAGGAGCAAACAAAAATCAACTTAGGTTCCTTGGATGCAAATCAAACCCTCATACTTGATGGTTTCCACCATTAATTCCATTGAAAGGGCCCCAGGTGAACAGGCTTTTTGAATTTATTCATGCCAGGAACTCAGCCTCCCAGGGGTGCTGGAGGGACAGAGCCTGCAGGTCTGAGGCAGTTACTGCCTGCCCAGCGGTCTCAGAGCCAAGTGTCAGCCCTGCGCTGCTCGTTGGGGAGAGATTCTGATCCTGACTGAGACTGAGAGAGTGATTAAGTCTGTTTGGAAAGTTAGCCAAAAGACAGAAAAATCAAAAAGGGATTGTAGTTCATTCCTCTCAGAAACTGACTTCTCCCCATAAGTATTAATGCTTTGGTCTCTTCAAATGTTGATTGAAATTTCATGTCTTCAGATAAATATACCAACTTGAGACTGGTAGAAGATGCCCATCTGAGAGCTATCAAAATGTTTGCAAACACTGAAGAGAACAGAAGTGAAACTGTGAGAGATGGATGTATTGGCACTTACCTGTAATCCCAGAATATGGGAGGTTGAGGCAGGAGGATAGCAACTGTGAGGCCAGCCTCAGCAAATTAGTGAGACTCTCAGCAACCTAGTGAGACCCTGTTTCAAAACAAAACAAGCAAACAAACAAAAAATAGAGCCAGGAGTGTAGCTGGAAGGTAGAATGTCCTTGGGTTCAATCCCCAGTACTATAAGAAAGACAGAAGGGAAGGAAGGAAGGAAGGAAGGAAGGAAGGAAGGAAGGAAGGAAGGAAGGAAGGAAGGAAGGAAGGGAGGGAGGGAGGGAGGGAGGGAGGGAGGGAGGGAGGGAGGGAGGAAGGAAGGAAGGGAAAAAGAGTGAGGCTGTGAGAGTCTTCAGGAAATAGGGTTTGCTTAGGTAGATAGTAATTCCTCTCTTGCAAAGGCGTATGAACCATCATGTTTAATTTGGTTTAATTTGAGCCATTTAACAAAGATCCTGAGAATAGAGAGTTAGGAGAAGTAGGACTCTAACTTCCTACCAGGATTGTATTGTTTTCATCTACCTATTCTATGTTCAGAACTCAAAGAAATAAAACCAAAGGAGTCTTAATTTTTAGAGACTCAGTTCCTTAAGAAACAATCTCTTTGGCTATTTATTTACATATTTCTTTTTGAAAATGGGCGTATCAGTTCAATTTATCTGAATGTCATTTATTGTCTCTGGTTCTTTCCTCCTGGGTGTGGTTAGATTTGAGGAGGCAGAAGTGTACAGCTTGTTAGCCTCACTGGTCATGTAGAAAGGCCATTCACACCCACTGGGACCTAACAGTACTGATTCTATCACTGATGGTCTAGATAATCAATAAGATTGATTTCCTCAGCTCTGCAGCAAATTCACCCATACACATGAGACCCTCACAGAATCAGGCCAACACAGATTTTAGACTTACGGGTTTTCTTTTAATATTCTGGGTTTTTTGGCATTTATTTTGCTGTGTCTCCTGAATATTCCCAACAAAACATTAGGAGACTCTCTGGGAATTAGGAACTCTTTCGCGCTTTGAGTAGAACACCTGGGGAGAGTGAGTTGCAGAAGAGAGGCAGCTTATTAAGTGTTTCAGTAAAAGTAAGAGAACTAATTTGTCACACTGCATGACATTCAAAAGAACAAATGCTTCCTAGATTAAAATGCTAAGGAAGGTAACTCTGGGGAGATCTGAAAATTCCAAAGTATATTCATGATAGGAGACGCCTGTGTTCTAAAATGGGACTTTGCTAGGGGGTAGAAGTGAGGAATTTGTCTTTCTCTGTGTTTTAGTCATTAGCTGCTTGAATTCCTTGAGGCCCTAGTTTATCATCACTGATTTCCTAATATCTTTCATGGCAAGCAGCACAGAGCAGGTGCTCAGAAGGTTTTGGGGAGGCTCTACAATATTAACATGAAAAGCACATCCTTGTATTTCAAAGATTCCCCTCCTTGATCCTAAAATGACAGGGGAAGGAATCCTCGACATCACCCTACACTGTAAGAACCTGCTGCTTTGAAACTACGGAGCTGTGCCGCAGAATTTCCTTGCAAATTGTACAGTGGGGGTGGAGCCTACAGATGCATTTGATTAGTGATGAAATGAGTTGATGGGTATTCCCTAGTTGTTTTTAGAAGATTGGGTCATTTCGGTGGATATTGGAAAGACAGAGAGCCGTCGCTTCTCTGCCCTCCACAACTGCATCTGGGTGAGTGCAGACACACACACACACACACACACACACACACACACACACACACACACACACACACACACACACAGGCAGAGGAGCTACAGACTGCCCTAGAGCACAGAGGTAATGATAAAAAAAAATAAGGAGGGAGGATTGTTAGATTGCAGTGTTATATAATCATTGTAGTCAAACCTACATGCAAGAGATAGCCACCAGAAGACAAAAGAAGTGAAGTGTTTTTTTTGTTTCCCAAATAAAGACGAGTATCTCATGACTCCATGTGCTGAGAAGGGAGATGACTTGGGAGGTTCCTGCAGTAGGATATACTGATGGCTTTTACTAAAGGTCATCATCTCTATATCACTGAATTCCTCTATCTCCTAAATACAACTAAAAGTTTACTATGTTCATAGTGATGTTTAAAGGTAATGAGAAAATAATAACGGCAAATGTTTTCAGATACTCTAGGGCAGAAGCCATCACATTATGACCGCATGTTGAATTCTGCCTAGTCTTTGTTTTGGTGAATAAAGTTTGATTGAAACACAGCCATGCTTATTCCTTAACATATCACCCAGGGCTGCTTTTGTGCCTTGATCACAGAACCTAGCAGTTGTGACAGAGACATGTTGCCCACAGAACTGAAAGTATTGCTGGATGTAGTGGTACACACTTAGAATCGTAGCACTTGGGATTATGAGACAGGAGGATCGCCGGTTCAGGGACAGCCTCAGCAAGTAGTGGGACTCAACCTAACAAGACCCTGCTCTTAGTCAAATTATGAGACAGCCTTGTTCAGGCAAAAAGGGTTGAGTCGAGTTCTTGTGGCCACAAACAGTGACTTTCCCTGGGCCCTGACCTGATGGAGGCCGTCAGCTCATCTCTCAGGTGCATCATGTGTGCCGAGCAGTGGTTGTGAAGGACTTAGACTTGGTAAGCTCTCGTCAGCCAACAGTGAGACTGCATCAGGGTCTTGAGTTAGGGAAGGAACACTTTGATCTCATTCTGTGCTGGTCAATCCACAAAATAAAATAGGCTGTTACAAAATAAAATAGGCTGAGGGGTGTAGCTCAGAGGTAGAATGCCCCTGGGTTCAATCCCCAGTATAATAAATAAATAAATAAATAGGCCTGCGGATATGGCTCAGAGGTAAAATGCCCCTGAGTTCAATCCCCAGTATCACAACAAAAATAAAAATAAAGGGCTGGGAGTATGGCTTAGAGGTAGAATGTCTCTGGGTTTAAAAAAAAAACTGAAAGCATTATTATCTAGGTGAATATATAAAAATTGACAACTCTTACTCTAAGGAAAAACAATCTAAGTTTTAGAGGCTGAACAAGTAGACTGCTGTACTCTTACATAATGACTAAATTGCATGAATTTCTAAGCCTCTTGACATATGTGGGCCTACAGAGCTCTTAGTCAAATTATGAGACAGCCTTGTTCAGGCAAAAAGGGTTGAGTCGAGTTTTTGTGGCCACAAACAGTGACTTTCCCTGGGCCCTGACCTGATGGAGGCTGTCAGCTCATAGGTATCTCTCGGGTGCATCATGTGTACCGAGCAGTGGTTGTGAAGGACTTAGACTTGGTAAGCTCTCGTCAGCCAACAGTGAGACTGCATCAGGGTCTTGAGTTAGGGAAGGAATACTTTGATCTCATTCTGTGCTGGTCAATCCACAGTAGCAAGACTTGGTTCCGTTTTTTGCCCCCATATTTTCAAAGGATGCAAGGCAGGTGAAGATCACAGAAAAGAGAGTGACCAGCTTTGGGTGGGTACTTGAAACCATACTATATAAAAAATGGCACAAGAAATTGCAGTGCTTGATGCAGAGAAGGAGGAGGAGGAGGAGAAGGGGGAGGAGGAGGAGGAAGAGGAGGAGAAAGAGGAGGAGGAGGAAGGTGATGATTCAGAAATACATGCAAGCTGAATTCAAATATCTGAATGGTTTGTATTTAGTGTAGCTCTTTAGTATAATCAGAATGAATGAGAAGAAGCATCCTTGGTTCCAGAGTGTAAAGATGGGAAGGTGGTCTTGGGAGCACATTGGAATGTTGTTGAGAAGGTTCAGGTATCAGCAGGGTGGTTAGATTGATGACTTCAAACCCTAATATATTCTATTCTGTATGAAAGACAGTCTCTAGAGAGTTCTTCAAAAATGTGTTCTGAGGGGCTTCATTCCAAGGAATGGTGATGTAAAGGAATAGTAGTGATTTTCCCAGGCCTAGAACTATAATTACTTGCAGTAATTATAGTTTCAGTGAGTGTGTGAGCTAGTCCAAGATGGAGCTCAACTCAAGTTAGGATTCTGAGAACCTCATTAACTTTGATCACTCCTTTTCTATCTGAACTGAGTTTTTGTTTTTGTTTTTGTTTTAGCCCAAGTTTTCTTTCCCCAGCTGAATGTCCTGCTTCATATGCAAAGTTGATGGCAAGGTGAAGCAACTACCACTGATAGTTCTGCACTTTCTATTGTTCCCTTGTTCTGTCTGTGACAAACATTTAGCCATTTTCTAATTACAGCAGCAATGCTATGAGGATCAGTGGGAGCATAATTGTAAAGTGCTCAGGAATACTTTAAAGGAAGAATCCTTAATCTTTCATTATCATCTTGATTACCAACCGCAGCAATAACCTATCCCATTGATATCCTCTTATTGCTTTTCATTTATGCTAATCGAAAAGGCTATAGTTACATATGATTTTGATTCTCTGGAAATAAATGACAAGAAATAAATAAATCATGTATGACTGGAGGTTTGCAGGCAGAGCACAGAATTACTGAATTATGCACTGTGTAAAAGAGGGAGCTAGAAAGAAATCAATCTTTGGCTAAGCTTGAACAATCCATACAATACAATGTGAACGTATGGGTTGGGAACCCTCTGTGCAAGAGTTCCCATAACCTAGTTAGGCTGGTAATTAGGACACGGGGACAAGCAAAGGGAGAAGAAATCAGAATGTTGAATAGCAGCCAAGCAAATTTTAGAATAATGAAGAAATATCAAATAAGGTAAATCAATGGAGTGAGAGGAGACAAAGGGGAAATGAAAAACAGTCGAAGATAAATTAATGGAGGCCCAAGGGTTATGCAAGCAATTTACTATAAATATACTAGGAAAAAAAGGAGGTAGGTGAATGCGGAAGTATAAAGTTGGTAATATAGCATTGTGAGTAAGCAATGGCATAGAAAAAAATAGTGTGGCGAAACAGAGGATCGGTGAAGAAGAAAGAAAAACATTTAAAGAAAAATACAGCCATTCTTTTGTAGATAACATGCTTTTTAGCAAAGTTCCTGCTCTGTCCTCCTGCATTCTAATGCCCTTATAAATTCTTCAGAAAGTGAATTTGGCCAGCCTCATTTTTAATTATGAAAACTGAGCTTTTAACTTCTCCCCAAGTCATAGGAAACAACAGGTTTTTACCTTTCAACTACAGATGGAGAGTTCCAACCAATCTGCCCATTTAAGAGGTAGCAAATTCCCGATTTCATTAATTTTTTTAATTGACCTATAAAAAAGTTAAGTGAACTAATTTTGTATGAAGAGCTCAATTAACTTTTATGTGTGAAGCCATTGCTAGAGCTAGCATGAAGATCAAGATAGAATACATTTCAGGCCTCCTGAAGGCTCCGCTGTGGATAAGCGTGTTGCCCAAAAGAGAGACGCTGGTCAGACTTCTGACACCATCCATTTGTTTAGCCTATTCTGGCATATAAATGAAACTATACAGGATATACTATCTTGTGTGTGACTTCTTTCATTCAACCTGTGTATGTGAGTCATCTCACAGTCTTGCCCGTTCAGTAATCTATTCTTAGAATACTGTACAGGGTTGGCCACTGGGCAATAATTATTTCCCTCTTTGTGAGTAATATGGCCTCTGTTGCAATTACTCAATTCGACCTTTGTAGCACCAAAGAAGCCTTAGCCAATATGTAAATGATGAAAATGACCGCTGAGTTCCACCAAATGGTACTTACCAAGATTCTCCCTGAGGGCCTCACTTGGCCAGTTTCTGCTCCCTGGTGTTCTGTTGTGTGAACATGCCACTATTTATTTGACTGTTTTCTTCTTGATGAACCTTGGGTTGTTTCTACACACACACACACACACACACACACACACACACACACACACACACATTTCTCTTGGCTAGTTATCTAGGAGAAAATACTGGACCATAGAGTTGGTATCATAATTCAGTTGAATACATACTGCCCAATAGTATGTATTTTTCCAAAGTGATTTTACCAGTTTTTATTCCCAACATTGATTTGTGAGTCACAAATGTTCTTGGTCGTACATAGCACTGGTCTTTTTAATTTAATTATTCTTGTTAGCAACTAATGGATTGTCTTTGGTTTTAACTCATATGTTTGTAACCCATTTAGGTATGCCCTTTTATGCAGTGATTGCTCAATTCGCCTGCCCGTTTTTTTTGTTTTGTTTTTTCTTTTTAATTGAACTCCTCATTTAATTTAGATAGACTGTGAATATCCCTAGTCAATTTTTTTTTCTCTCTTTTTTTTTTTTGGTGGTACTGGAGATTGAACCTAGGGGCATTCTACCTCTGAGCTACACCCCTGGCCCAACTTTTTTTTTCTTATTTGGAAACACGGTCTTGCTAGGTTGCTGAGAGCCTTGCTATGTTGCTGAGGCTGGTTTCAAACCTGCAATCCTTCTGTCTCAGGCTCCCAAGTACTGGGATTATAGGCGTATACCACCACACCAGGCCAAGATTTCATTCTTTAGGCAAGATTAGCATTAGGTATATCATGATCTCCCCCACTCCCCTTTAGTAAGACCCTTCAAATCAGCCCTGAATGGGTGGTAGAATTAATCAAGAAATATGAGCAATCTCTTGGGAGTCCAGGAACCTGCAGAGAAGATCGGTACTGTTTGAAGACATGGTATAGAACCTTTTGCCTCACTTTCTCTCTTACTGAGTTCCTAACGCTGGTCTTTTGAACCTCCTAAAGGGAAACAGGATATGAGGTTCCCAAAGGAACCCTCAGGGAGGAAGGTCAAGAAGATTCATAGATATAGCAGGAACTCTAACCCCAAAGCGGACCTTTTCCTAATTCATCCACCATTTCCTCTCCCCTGCTCAACACAGTTGGAAAGCAAATGTCCTTGATAATGTTATTTATAGCCTTCTTTTGGAAAAAGAAGCCAGCCTATCATGAGCCTACTTTTGCAATGCCTGGCAGATACCAAGGAACAAGTCAAGAATGTTGTTCAGCATTCTATATTCTGTGCTACACTTCCTCTCTTTAGCTATGCGTTCTCCTTCTATTAACTTATTGCCAAGCAAAGGTGATTTATTAAGATGAGAAGCAGACATTGCTAAAACAGGAAGAAAAGCAAAAAAGAAATAAATGTCTCCTCGGAACTCACAGAGGAGAACAGATGTCAGCAGAAGCAGATGTATGCTTCTCCGGGGTGAAAGAAAGAATACTTAATGCAATCAGAATCCCAGTAACATAAGTAACCGAGAAAGTAGAACATCTAAAACTTTGCAGAACTCTTTCATGTACTGCTTTGCATCCATAAGAGTTACCCAAAGCAGCACAAACAGCCAATGACAAATGCAGTGAAACTACGTTTTTAAGAGAGAAAAATGAAAATTGGCAAGGAAATGCAAGGTTGTATTTATCCCGGTTTTAGAATTAGAAGCCCATGCAGAAGATTTGCCTTGAGGAAGGAATTATCCATTCTGCACCCTATTTAGCTCAATCAGCTAAATAGCTAATGTCTGCTCATGACCCTCATGTGCCATGATGAATGATCCATTCCATCTCAAATTTCAACATGTAAGGGAACACACCGAATTGTTTCCCCCTAACCCATAACATGAGGATAACTACCTTAAAACATGTAAAACTTTCATGTAGCAACTACCAAGATAAAGATACAGGGAGAATATTTGCAGAAAGGATGACGTTAAAAAACATAAGGTATTGGTTTTGTTGATTTTTAAATGTGCACTTGGACAAATTTTCAGTAGCTTTGAAACAATAAGAAAGAATTAAAATTAATTTAGCAACTAGCAAAATAATGTTAAACAAAAGATACTAATTGTCACCAATAAAATTATCAGAGTATTGAAATAAATAATAGATATGGTGGCCTGATAGGGATAAAATAAGCAAATTACATATGTTGTTTAGGCTATTTGTCATAAAGGCTTTTAGAAAACAGAAGTATCATATTTATGTTGACATCATATATGTCTTATATTTTTATATTATGTTAATTTATGTTTATTTATATTTAACATAGTAATTTTAGCTTTTTCAATTTAATCTCCAGAAATAATGATGTAAGTTGATAAGAATATTATATAGGTCATCATTTCCAATGGTAAAAATATTAATAATAAACCACATGACACTTCTTAATTATCTTCTTCTCCCTCTGAACAGACACTTGTTCTTAGTTTTTAAAAAATACTCTTATTTGCCAACAGAACTAAGTTCTGTTGTGCTCTTTTCTTCCAGATCCCTGCCTCCTGATCTCTTAATTAGTTTGAGACTCTAATGGCATGTGTCATTTTCTTTTAGTGGTCTTTAAGTATTTTATTTTATCCCCCTCTCTCCCAGTACTCAACTGAAGGTGTATAGTAGTATAAATTATTGGTAAATTCTTTGAATGAGAAATGGTGTAACTATATAAATCATATGCAAACCATGAGAGAATGATTATGTGTAATAGTAAGCAGTGATTTCCACAATATTTTGAAATGCCCATGCACAGAAAAAGAGAGTAAAAGGAAAATTCCCTAACATATATCCAATTATTGTATTTCACTCATGGGACCGTGGGTCTTGTTTTTCTTTTTCCCCTTTGAATATTCAAAACTTTCCACATTTCCTTTAATAGGATGTACTTTTTCCATAATAAAAATGCAAATCCTTGAAATAATTGCTCTCCTTTTCAAAAGACCACTACACCCACACCCTCTTTTAAGACAAAAATGGGTTTTTGGTTTCCTTCCCAACATCTCCCTGAACAGTAGTTCCCAGAGCCCCACTCTGTTGTGTTCATTCTCTTGTTCCATTGCAGCCAAGCCTGATGTCTGGTTTGTACAGCAGCAGAGAGGTGAGAACAGATGGGACGACAAATCCACACGGTTGATGTAATGAGTTCTCGTGCCTCGCTAGGAGGTACAGACACACAGTACATCAGCTGAGCGGTGTTCAAATAGCAAATGCTAGACCTGCATTTAGTCCTCTTCTTGGCTACTGAGTTTCCCCTCTCTTGTTCTTGAAGCCTAGTGTAAGATGCGACTGCTGCCTTGATTTTGTGTAATTTCTGAAAGATTTGCATCTGGCTCAGATCACATTGTTTCTATTGGAACCCCTTTCTTGGCAAGGGCCTTGATCATATATACAGCACCTCCAATATCTTACCCTCCTGCTCGTCTTTGCTTTTTAGCTCAGAGAAGCCAACTAAATTTCTATCAATTACTTCCTTCTAAGCTATTCCTCTCTCAGGTGTCTTGACACTGCACACCATCCCCCATGCTTTGGAAATGTTCCCCACAATCTCTTTCCTACCCCCTTACCGATTCTCATGGTCTCTTCTTGTATCTTGTTGCTAGAATGTACCATTATTTTAAGATGGCTGTATGGAAAAGTGAAATCTAAAAGGATATAGCCAGGGCCACACAGGTCCTAAGTAAGAGGAGTAAAAACTCCCTCATTTTCTGATTCAAAGGGATTCCTGAATCCTGATCTGTGTTTTAATCAATGATTCTCCATCACTGTTAGTATATGTATACGTTTTGGTTAATTCTTTAATTCAGCTCATATTTTCCTGAGGATGTGCTAATCTCTAGTAGACCTCCAATGGATTAAAAAATACTAATAAATTTATATGAACTCTAATTATATACCATTCATGAAAATACGTGAAAAGTTCATTTAACTGCTGTTCACAATGCCTTAGATCGCTATTTCTGCAGAAAAAAAATTATTTCATTCAACAGATGCTTATAAGAATCTATCATGCTGTTATTGAGATTCAAAGTAAAATAATGCCAAATCCCTAGGTGTTCACCATCCCAGCAGGGAAGGCAGGCCTGTAAACTGAAATGTGATAGTGCATTACAGTGGTCGTGGTGAGCAGGAGTTAGTAGATGCACAGGAGGAGAAGGAATTGGCCACTCTAGGCTGCCTACAGGATGAAATGACCTGCTAGAAGGCTGGAGAAGGAGAAGGTGGACGTGAGGCAGGCAGAGGTAAGGCCGATGTTGCTTTACTATAGAAGATGTTGCTTAGAAGACAACGGGGAGGCATTGAGGGCTTTACACAGATGAATTTCATAGCTGGCATCGTAAACGGTTGTTAGTTCCTAGGTTCATCTGGTGCCAAATTATTTGTGAACACTAACTTCTTTTTTTTTTTTTTTTTTTTTTTTTTTTTTTTTTTTTTTTTTTTTTTTTTTGGCGGTACTGGGGATTGAACTCAGGGGCATTCTACCTCCGAGCTATACCCCCAGCCCCATTTTTTTATTCTTTTTTTTTAATTTTGAAACCGAGTCTCACTAAGTTGCGGAGTGCCTCACTAGGTAGCTGAGGCTGGCCGCGAACCCGGATCCTCCGGTCTCAGCCTCCCGAATGCTGGGATTACAAGCGTGCGCCACCACGCCCGGCTTGTGAACACTAACTTCTTAAGACATATGTCCTTTGGTCTGAAGCCTTACCACATGTTTGGATCATGCTCCTCTGAATTGATAAAGAGGCTGTTTAGTGGTGTCCATTTATATTTGATACACTGCTTCAAATACGGCAATTTGATCAACTGAATGCAGACTTTGAAGCCACAATAAATGTATTGTGTGCTTAAGTAGATAATGAAAATATCAAGAAAAATCAATGAATGAAACCACGGTTTGGAGGCATCCTTGTTGTAGCAACATGTAAGAGGTTCCAAGTGAGCTTCCTGCACGAGGAGTGACTCTTCACAAAGGAGTTAATGTGATAAGTGGCCTTCGTCTCTCCCAGGAATCAACATTTATTTGTCCTTAGCAATTTTCTTAATTTCCTACTGGGCCTACATCGCTCCTTCAAAATAGATTAATCTACTGGAAATGAAGTTAATCAATAGGCAATTCTGAGGGCTTTTTTTTTAGGTTAAAAAAAATCTACAAATTAGTAAAGACAAGTCAGTACGATAGAATAAATACCTTTATTCTAATGTATGTACCCATCATCCCAATTCAAAATAATAGGGTGTGTGTGTGTGTGTGTGTGTGTGTGTGTGTTGAGGTGTATGTGAGATAACAAGTGAGCCAAAGATGTATTAGAGCCATGGTTCTCAATTTATTGGGCATCAGAATTGCCTGTAGAAGTTGATACAGTACAGGTTGCTGAGTCCATCTCTGGTTTCTACTTGGGCAGGTCTGGGCTGGGGTCTGGGAGTTGGCATTTCTAGTAAGTTATCAGGTATTGTCAGTGCTGCTCATTTAGGAATCACATTTTGAGAGCTGCCGTATTAGAGAGTTCTCCACTTATTTAGCTTGTTTCCTACTTAAACTAGGTAGCTACCTGCTCTAACTAGCATGTAGGAGAGGAGACCCAAAACCTTGATCATTAAATTCATCATTCAGTGGGGGCCTAGTTGGATGCAATATGTCTTGTTAATAGGTGATGATTTTGTTTATTTTTCATGAAGAATCAAAATTGTAGAACTAGGAAGTACTTGAAACATTAACTTGTTGTCTATAGGGGAAGACATGAGGTCCAGAAGACTACTTTATGAAGATCACATAGATGCTTCCTGGTGATCAGAGGAACAAAATACTTCTGTCTCTGAACTCCCAAATCATGCCATGTCTGCACTCTGCCACCTGGCTTTTGCAACTGTTAATTCCAGAGTCGTTTACACATCAAAAATCCTGGTGAGATGGCCCATGCTCATAATCTCACTAGATGGTAGGCTGAGACAGGAGGATTGCAGGTTCAAGGCCAGCCTCAGCAACTTAGTGAGACTCAAAATAAAAAGGGCTGCTTCAAAATAAAAAGGGCTGGGGAGGTAGCTCAGAGGTAGAATGCCCTGGGTTCAATCCCCAGTACTAAAAATAAAATAAAAATTAGTTATAATCTAGGGTATATCATGAAAGACAATTGTTGGAGTGTGTCTGCCACATTTCTAACTCTGTTGGGAAGGAAAACCAGCTCACTATGGCTACCATTCATTGAATAACCACTAAGTGCCCATGTTAGACTTTACACACATTGGTCCCATTTAATCTCTAACCTGCTTGGAGGAATAGGTAATACCTGCCTCATTTTTCTGTGATGTGGACACTGAGGTTCAGAAAGGTTGCATGACTTACTCCAACTCTTGTAGGTAGGAGGAAGCATCAGAGGGACAGGTATAAATTAGAGATGACTGAGCCAGGCAATGGAGACCCCAGAAGTCAGCTCCCCTTCTCCCCAAAGAGAACAGATGGAGGTCCATGCCATGTGTAAGGGAGACACTTAGCCAAGAGAAACCAGAGGCTCCACTGGCTAACACAGGGACAGAAGGGAGGGACTTGGTCGCTGGAATTGTGGTACAGACTCAGAGACTGGCTGACAGTAAGGGCAGCGTAGCGGTGGCGCGTTGAGTGGTCTAAGAGCTGATGTGTTTTCTTGGTGCAGGTCAGGGCCTGAGGAAGGGCTCAGGTGGCTCCAAATGTTGGCACTACAGGAGGCTCCAGGCATCTATCTGGACTTGGCTAGGTGTAGAGCTCAACTTTACTGCCTGTATAAAAAGTACATTTTATGTTTGTTTTAAAGGCGTACATGATTACACCATGATTTATTTCCTGAGGGAGGAAGTTGGGTGAAAATTGTGGCTCGATTATTCCATAACACTTTGGATAGGAAATAAGCTGTGCTTATACCTGATTATTCTGTCCATTATACTTTTTTATTCGGTAATGACTATTACCAGAATTTTCTTAAGGAAAAATCATAAAAGTGAAATATAAGAACCCAAGCTTTTCATCTACAGTCTTTTATTTTATCATATAGTTTTAGAGTTTGCTGTGTCTCATTGGTCATTTTAAGATGTACTTGCTAAAAATAATTTTCAGCTGGACATGGTGCATACCTGTAATCCTGGTACTTGGGAAGCTGAGACAGGAGGATCACAGGTTCAAGGACAGCCTCAGCAATGTAGTGAAACCCTCACCAACTTAGTGAGACCCTGTTTCAAAACAAAAAAATAAAAAGGTCTGTGTGGTATAGCTCGAAGGTAGAACACCCCTGGGTTCAATCTCCAGTACCACAAAAAAAAAAATTAATGATAATTTTACATTTAACTGTGGATCTTCCTTAGCACGAACCACTCTTTGAAAGACAAAACCTTTATCTGTTAAGTCTTTGTAGTTCTTCTGCTTTCTCACATCCAAAGAATATCAGTTATAATACACATATCACAAATATATTCTCTCTAAAAGAAGATGGTCAAATAAAGAATGTGCTCAATCATTTAACATTTCTTTGCCTGATATATGCTATACTCTTGTAAAACAGGGCAGGATAAAGATAAATAAATACCATTTATTATGTAGAGTGATAAGGTCTGGAGTATAGTAATAATAATAACAGCACTCAGTTATAATATATTCACTATGCTCAGTATTTTACACACGCCATCAATATCATTCTTACCACAACCCTGTGCTGGGGAAGCACTGTTATTCTTGCTTTATCCATAAAGATGTTAAATCCCAGAAAAATCAAGTAATTTGACCGAGGCACAGCTAGGATAAGACAGAATCCCTGAGTTCATCTCTGTGCCCTAAGATTTGTGTGCAGAAGGAAAGATGTGCTGAATGCTGAGAGAGCCCGGGGGGCACATGTCGGCCCCTCCAGAGGAATCTCAGCAGAAAGCAGGACTGGTGGGGGCGCCAAGAAAAGAAGGTGGGAATCTGGACCAAAAATCAGCATAGAAGTCTAAAGCAATAGAGGACAGCAGTGTCCCAAGGAGGCTGCAGTTCAGCTGGGAAGATGCATAGAGCAAGGAGTGTGGACCCAGGAGAGAGGGAGGAGGCGTCAGACAGGTGAGCAGGGATAGTCAAGGGTTGAGGTGTGCATGTGGTGAAGTAGGGAAACCAGGGGAACTGAGGTCTTTGCAGATAGAAACTGCTTTGGAATCTAGCAGTAAGCGAAACTACCAATCAAAAACATGATCCTGGGCTTTTTATGGAAGAATAGCTGACTACCTTTGTATTATTTTTCTTCTGGAAATCTTGAAGCAGAATGGAAGTAATAAGAAGAGAAGATTTAGGAGATGTATAAACTTCTTAAATGACCAGCAATGAACAAATAGTTAAAGGCCAACGTGATCATAGATGGTTCTCATGCATCATTTATTTTATTATGGCAAATTCTTTTTTTTTTTTTTTTTTGCGGTACTGGGAATTGAACTCAGGGGCATTCTACCTCTGAGCTATACCCCCAGCCCTATTTTTTATTCTTTATTTTGAAACCGAGTCTCACTAAATTGCGGAGTGCCTCACTAGGTAGCTGAGGCTGGCCGCGAACCCGGATCCTCCGGTCTCAGCCTCCCGAATGCTGGGATTACAAGCGTGCGCCACCACGCCCGGCTTATTATGGCAAATTCTGTGCAATCATCACTACTGCCTATTTCTGAAATATTTCATTATTCCAAACAGGAATAATGAAAAGGAATTTCAGAACTGGCAGTAGTGATGACTGGAATTTCGCTCTATACCAATAAGCAATATTTCATCAATATTTTCAGCAACTCTTCTTGACCCAGTCTTTCCAAAGTACTTAATTCTCTTTCTTTCTAAACTGATATTTGATGGGTTGCTCTTTATTACAAACAACATAAGCAAGTTCAGAACCAAATGCAACTGATTCCTTGCAAACATGAAATTCAACTCTTGGTTACTGATGTTGGTGGGCCATTTGACTAACCTCACTTGGCCCCAAGTGGTCAAGGTGACACGCACATTCTCACAGATACTTTGAAGAAAAAGTGTAGAGTTGGTTTAATCTGACAAGTTGGTTATATCTATGTATGCAGAAATGTTTTCATAGAGTTCTACCTTTGGTAAAACATAATGAAGTAGAAAAATGTATTCTCTATTTTGAGTGAGCTTTGGAAAGCCAAACTACTAACAGAATTATACCAGAGTCAAGATACTGCCTCTACCTACACCCAAACAGCAGGCCAGAATCCCAGTAGGAAATGAACAGGATTAGCTACACCTCTAAAGCATCAAATTTATTCATATGGAAAGTAAGATTTGGATCTTCAGAAGCACCTACCCTCCCCTTCCTATGTGACTCAGTCTTATTCTGAATAGGCAGACTGTTGGAAGGAAAATTCCAAATTCTCAGTGTTTGCATTGGATCTTGGCAGTCACCTTTATAAGTCTGGTCTGGAAAGGCAGCTGAGGAGGATCCAGAAGTCTAGCCCTATTTATTTCAGAATAAAACCGAGTTAGGAAACATGAGCATCCCCTCAAAAGAAGGTGTAGGGCAAGGGAACACTTACAAGAAACTGAGGCAGTGAATCATCCTCAAACATGGAATTCTAACTTTCACATTCTCCTTCCAAGCTGGATTGGCCCCATTCCTTATACATGAAATTGATCAAAGCAGAAATTACAGATTCAAATTTATGGTAGAGTTAAGAAAATGAAAGCAGAGTGGTGTGTCAGAAGGGAGGCGGCCACGTAACTTGATTACTTATTTCGGCGTTAAGCATTTATAAATTGTACTGGTGCCTCATTGAAAAAGATGCTGCTCCTTTAAAATGGTGTTGCTTATTTACACAAGTTTTGCTTCAAAAACAAAGCATCTTAGCTGCACACAGTGGCACACACCTGTAATCCCCACTTCTCGGAGACTGAGGTAAGAGGACTACAAGTTGAAGGCTAGCCTGGGCAACATAGTGAGACTCTGTCTCAAAACTAAAATATAAAGAGCTGGGGACGTTGTTCAGTAGTAGAGTGCCCCTAGATTCAATCCCCAGGACCACAAAAAGAAAAAATATAGAGAGCACCTTATCTATCACTGTCAATTTTTTAAGGGTCAGTTCAAATCTAAAAATTGATCTTAATATGAATTTATGTATTCAACAAATACCTATTGAGCACCCATTACTGGCCAAGTATTGCCCTGGGTGCCAGTTACAGTAGTGAACACAGTAGGCAAAAACTTCTTCTTCATGGAATTTAAGGTCCACAGAAGCTGGATGTGGGAGTGCACGCCTGTAATCCCAGTACTCAGGAGGCTGAGACAGGAGGATCACAGGTTCAAGGCCAGCCTCAGCAACTTAGCGAGGCCCTCTGCAGCTCAGTGAGACCCTGTTTCAAAATAAGAAATAAAATGGGGCTGGGGGTGTAGCTCAGAGGTAGAATGCCCCTGGGTCCAATCCCCCCACACACCAAAAAAAAAAAGTCCACAGGGAGAAAAAGGCCAAAAATGAGATTAGACATATATAGTCCTATGCAGGTATTTGTGTATAATAAGCTACAATATACATCATTAGATATATAGCTTTCAGAGAAAAGCCTGAGTAACTTATTTATGCCTTCCTTGGTAACACAGAATAAGAATCCTCTCCGGCAGGAATTCCCCGGGCCCAGCCCTGACCAGTGTCTGTGCCATTTTATGGGGTGTCACTTTTGCTGAGCTGAGTAATTGCTGGATACACACTGGGGAGGAGGTCCAACTGTGAGGAGAGAAGTGATCTCCCAGTTAACAGGGTGAAAAAGGAATGCAAATGACCTCTCCACCCCCACCTCCCAAAGATAGCTAGCACTCCCACTATCTGGTCCTTCATCCCCCTGCCAGTACTGAGAGGAAAGGACAAATATTACAAAGGATGCTCGCTGCATGTCATGGGGACTTAGCAAGTAGGAGGCAGCAAGGCGTGGCCAGGCACTAAGGACAGGACAACTGAGCCCCAAAAGGGCAACTGAACCCTAAAAGGACAGGACAAGTTGAGCCCGGAAGCAGGGCGGTGACTGGGAGAGGAGGGAGGGGTCATCAAGAGCCTTTGAAAACCCCCTGCACTTTCCCCTTCTGCACTCTTCCCAGGTCCTAGCATTGCCTGCAGCTGGATGGCAGGCCCCTGGCTGGTACTTTCTATATTAGGAAGGAGAAGGTTTTATCATAATAAAAGGCTATCTCCAGGGAATCCATTAACCCAGCATGCCTCAGACAGTTCTGGGAGGTGAGTGGTCACTTCTTTGGACCAAAGGTTTTTAAAAGACAAAGCAAAATCATTTCCCTTACAAAGAAGTCAGGCTATAATCTGCAAGGTTCTCCTTCTGGTTCTGGTGAACGGAGCTATGGTCCTGCTAGGGTGACCCACCCAAATCCACTGCTTCTGCCCCTTGCTCTCCAGCTTTCCTGAAGGTTAGCTGCCCACTGTTGTCTACTTCTTTAGGGGAAGGGACTTGAACCTTGAATGTCTTCTCAGCCCAAAGTTAGTGACTGGCACAGGGTCAAAAGCCTGAGCCACCCTGGTCTTAATTGTGGGCCAACTCTGTGCTCTATAGTATCCCCAGCCATGAAGGCCAAGCTAGCCAGCAGCCCACACCTGCTCAACAGCCTGCTCTGTGCTCTCCTGCTCCCTGGACCAGTCGAATTTATATACTCAACAAATATATTGAGCATCTACCACTGGCCAAGTATTGCCCTGGGTACCAGTTACTGTAGTGAACACAGTAGGCAAAAATTTCTCCTTCATGGAACTTAAAGTCCACAGGAATTGGGCGTGGTGACACAAGACTGTAATCCCAGTACTTGGGAGGCTGAGACAGGAAGATCACAGGTTCAAGTCCTGCCTCAGCAACTTAGTAAGGCCCTCTGTGACTCAGTGAGAGCCTGTTTCAAAATAAGAACTAAAATAGGGCTGGGGGTGTAGCTCAGAGGTAGAGTGCCCCTAAGTCCAACCCCACCTCCTCCCCCCAAAAAAGTCTTCTGCTCCTCAGAGTTGGGCCTAGGATAGGAGCTAGTGGACATCCTATCTTCAGGACCTCTGCTAAGCACTTCACACACTTAGCTCATTTCGTTCCGCCTTCTTGACAGCACTTCTTGATATTAAAGGAGGCAGGACTCAGAGAGATCAAAAAGTTTTCCTCAGAGTCTCCCAAAGTAGTCAGTGGTAGAAGGGTCCTGTCTGACCCCTAGATCCATCCTCTCGCTCTTTGAGCATATAGTTGCTTTATTCTCTTCCACTGGTCAGGAGGAGCAGCCCCATTCATTGCTGAGTAACAAGCACCCCCACAGTCCCCTTTCACCTGTTAGAAGGGTCCTAATGCTCGTGGCAGAAGTTTCACCTTACATGACCTGGAAGCTCTGACCTATGATTTCCTCAAGAGATGTTCATTTTCCCTGAAAAACTAGTAGAATTCAAGACACTTTACTCACATCAAGTGCCCAAGTGATGGGGATGTTCTCTTCCCTATTCTTTGTTTTCTTCTGTGTGGGGGAGGAGGCTTAACTGTGTTGAGTAGAGACTCTTTCCTCGGTATAAAATAGGCTGGTGGCGGGGGTGGTCGAAGAGGAGGAGGTAATGTGAAGCTCAACAGGAGCAGAGGATCCTTTCTGTTGGCTGAGGCAGAAGGAATGTGCACTCCTGAGAGGTTCCCTCTGCTCCTCAAACCCACAGTTAGGGGTGGGGGCGAGGACTCCCCACCTGGAGTCCTCACTCTGTCCCTGCCACCACCTAGCATTTTACTAAATATCATGAAGATCGGGACTTGGGGGGTAGCGGTGGGAGAATGGGGGGACAAAGTAATAGATATTGGATATAAGTAAAGTAGCAAGAGATTATAGTTTCTGAACATATAACCCCTCTAGCAATGTCAAGGAAAGAGTAAATTTTCCAGATAAATAAAAAAACTTTCAAGGATCGAAACATTAAAAATTGTGTATCATTTGATAAAATTTTTTTCTATGATGCCTTTCCATTAATTATATATAAAAGGAAATTTACCTTTTTTCTAGTGAGACAATGTCAGTGTTATGCTGATCTCGTAGGTGCCAATTGTTGGAAATACAATGTCTTCTTCAAGTATGCTAAGGCCATGATCTCATGAATGGCACACTGAATGGCCCATTATGCATTTTAGTTAATGACAACTTGCCCTCTCTTTCTCCTTCCCTCCCTCCCTCCCTCTCTCTTTCTCTCTCTTCCTTCCTTCCCTTCCTACTCTAAGTTCCTGCCTATTTGGTTATCACATGGCAGGTGTCTTCCACTTTAATGTCTGCCATACCAACCAGGATAAAATCAAGCTGGTGGAGTAGTTCTTACTTCCACACATGACACAGAGCCATAACTCAGCGATCCTGACTTGCAGACCCAGCCACCTGCTGGTTGGTTGGCCATCCTGGCACCTGTCTCCCTCATGTCACTTTACTGTAAACTGTTACTCATGCTCATGCATGTGATTCTACTCAAGTCCATTCTCTCCCGGTTTCACCCCACCCCCATGACTCTTGCAAGTTCCCCTTACGGGACTTTTGTGTTAAAAAATGTCATTGGCATCAAAAAGACAAAGAAAGGCTAAGGAATTGCCCCAGATTAGAGGACACCAAGGACACACAGCAAAGGAATACCATGCAGACTCCTAGACTGGTTCCTGAGCCCAAGAAAATGCTATGAAGGTTACAACAAAGTTAGATTACAGACAGTAGGATAAATGCCAATGTTAAACTTACTAAGGTTAATGACTGTACTATGGGAGTGTAAGAGGTTAGTTATCCTTATTCTTAGGAAATATACACTGAAATATTAAAAAATAAAAGGCATAATGTGTGCTACTTATTCTCAAACAGTATATTGTATCTCTATTAGCATATAGATATTAATATATGTATATTCACCTATATACATTCTCAAAAAGTTCCCTAATAGTATAAATGGAATACAAATATTGATGTATATGCAGTCTCTCCCATACATTTATATCTATAGCATCACTAGCTATAGTGATATATATGTATATATATGAGAAATACAGAAAAATCTGCTAAAACAAACAAGGCAAAATGTCAACAATAGGTGATTCTGGATAAAGGGTATATAAGGTTCTTTGTACCATTCTTGCAACTTTTCTTTAAGCATGGGATTATTTCCCAAAGGAAGAAACAACAACAAAAAAGCTTCCTTAAGATGTGATGCTGAAGTAATAAGATTGGATTCTATATATGGCCCTTAGGAAGCTGTCTCCTTATGTGTACGTATGTACCAATGTATCATACATCATACTACTTCCACCTGGATAAACATGAGCATGTCATAAGAAAGGAGTTGATGCTGGAAAACCTAGGTGAGGAGCGCTCTTGTTGAGTCTAAGTATAAACTTCCCTGGTATTTCACGAGGGTTCTGTGACATTTTAAGGGCGTATTGGCAGTGTGGGCTTGCTAAGTGGGGCTCAGGGAGTACTGGCTTTGCATGATTTGAAGCAGTGTTGGGTTTCTGTTGCAGGCATTGGCGAGGTGTCGAATAAACTTAAGTAGGGACACAGGAGGATGCAATGATTCAGAAGAGTGAGTGACAGTCTTGGAAATGGCCTCTTGTTCCAATATGTCATCATTAGGATAAAGCTTAGATGAAAGTTGGGAACAAGAAACACCTCAAACTGGAAAAAAAAAAAAAAAAAGATAGAAGCAAGGTTGATGGAAGAAATGAAATGGAGACTTATCTTTCCATTTATATAAATCCAGTCCTCCTCCCAGCCCAGCCTTTCCTGTCTCCTCTATTGATGAGCAGATCTGCAGAGCTCCCTGCAGGGAGTTCCTTTTCAGAACTGGAGATGTTGAATTAAGTCTCCAAGGAGAACCCGTGAAGGTAACAAATGGAGTGACTATGGAAGGCATTTGGGAACCAAACCCAGATAATAGAAAAATGATGCTCATATGAACTAAATTTCTTCATGTACAGAATAGAACGTGTTTGCTCGGTCTGTGTAAAAATATACCCTCTTGTAACTTGATTAGGAAGACAGCTAGTTAGCACCAAAAGAACATCCATCCTCACATTTTTTTTCCTCCTGCCACCCTTCACAATTCACAGCTTTATAGTTCTTATAAAAAAAAAATAAGTTTGTTTACAGGAAAATGGACCCCTTGATCGTCAGCTAATTTATTTTATGTAGCATGCATTTATTCCAGCGTGCTACCATATTTTACACAGAGGTTGCATAAATCCATTGTTGAAATGCAGCCACCTCCGGGGGAAACAAAAATGTGCTAACAGATAAATGGCCCCCACTACAAGCTAGTTAATCTTTGGGGCAAATAGCAGAACAATCTATAAAGTACGGATGGATTTTGAGTAGTTGGAACTTCACTCTTGGAGTTGGCATTTTGCCACTTGGTGAGGATAAAGCCTCTGGTCTTCCTAAAAGTGCCATGGGATCCCTAATAGCCCTGAGTGTTTGGCTCCTTATTTTTCTATGTCGTCAGGAAGATGGAGGGCCAAGAAGACAGCTGGGGTCTGCGTTTAGTACTAGCTTGAGGGGAAAGGGTACCACGTAGTCAATCATTTCCCACATCATCCAGACCTCCCCCTACAGATTAGTCAGTGTGTCAGTAAAATATAGGCCTGTGTTTTCCAGGCCGTGAGGAGCTCAAGACAAACAGGCTAGATGTTGATGGTGTTGAGATACGTGTGGGCGTGGTGGTGTGTGCATGCCCATTGCATGTGAGAAGCCAGCCTTAACCATCATGGCGCTCCCGCCAGCATCACCTCATAGGCCTGGGCAATGCAGAACCTGACAGCCTGGTTAATAGCAGAGAGGACTGGACTTCCGACTCCTGTTGGACCCACACTGGGGTTCTTAGTTTTCACATCAGAGGTGGAAGTTGAGTATGAGTCCTAGTTTGGGGTTCCAGGGCCATGGGAAAGATGTTTGAGGAATGAAAGCCTCAGTATAAGACAGCAAGTTGCTGAATCCCGAGCTGCTAAACACGTGTAGACTTCGCATGGTGAGTGAGATGACTGAGAGAACTTGTGGGATCCAGACTTGAAACCCTAATTCTCGGGATCCAGGTAGTTCTGCCAAGAGCTCTATGGACAAGCGTTCTGACAAATATATTTGCCATTGTGAGACTCCGTGTGTGTGTGTGTGTGTGTGTGTGTGTGTGTGTGTGTGTGTGTACATGCATACACATATATATTATATATACACATACGTAATATATATACATGTATATATACCTATTCTTCCACTTACCTATTTTATTCAGCTCCCAAACCATCCTGAGTTCAGGCTTTATTGTCACAATTAGAAAGGAAACCATAATTCGAAGGGTTTGTTAGCAGCCCTGCCACTTTTCCTAATAGTTTGTGTAGTTTCTAATGACTCGAGTGCCACACAGGAGGCCTTTGTAATGGAGCCGTGTCACCGCGGGAGCTGTGCAAAGTGAGTGTTACTTAATCACAGCCACCAAAGATGAAAAATGTAGTATTTCTTAAGGAACCGGGGTGAGGCTGTAATTTTAAAATGCCACACATGTAATGTGGGGCAGGAGGAGGCTTCCATTTCTAGCCTTTTATCCCCTGGTTTGAATGCTTTTTGGCAAAAATAAAAAAAAAATTCGAAATGGCTTTATAATAAGAGAACTTGAGGCAAAGGGGAACGTCTTGACTGTGCTGTAGAATATGAAAACAAAACCCAGTGGGTGTGTGGCATGCAGGAAAGTGCCATGGCGCAGGTTGGGTGTGGGGAAAGCATGCAAGTGCAAAATCACTGTTACCTAGTGGATTAGCCCAAGGGATAAGAATAAAATATTTAAAAATGCTCATTAAAGCCAGGCATGGTGGTGCATGCCTATAATCCCAGTGGCTCAGGAAGCTAAATCAGGAGAATGGTAAGTTGGAGTCCAGCCTAGGCAATTTAGCTCAAACAACTTAGCTCATACCCTAGCTCAAACAATCAAAAGGCTGGGGATATAGCTCAGTGGTAGAGCACTCAAACGAGTACCACAAAAAGGGGGGAAAGGGCAGGCATTGTGGCATATGCCTGTAATCCTAGTACTAGGGAGGCTGAGATAGGAGAATCACAGGTTCAAGGCCAGTTTACAAGATCCTTAGCAACTTAGTGAGAACCTGTTTCAAAATTTTATAAATATATATATATATTTGGCTGGGGATAAGACTCAGAAATAGAACACCCCTGGGTTCAATCCCCAGTACCAAAAAGGTTGGTGTGAATTTATTTCTGTCCCACAGTGAGTTCTTCAAATTCAAGTCCTTTATCTCCTTAATGATTTTCAGTTGCTGACTCACGCTTCTGTCTATAGTTGGACACCCCTGTCTGCTCTTTATTGTTAGGTTGATCTATTGGCCAGGTTCTGGGTCTGGGCTTGCGTATGCATTCAGTGTTCTCTGGTTCATCACTTGGGTTTTGTGCTTGAATTCCGAGTCTGTGAGAGTTATGATAATTATAGTGCTTATGATCTAGTGGGAAGAAAGACACTGAGGATGAAACCCCAAGCAGGAGTACTTGGACATATGATAAACAGAGGGTAAAAAGACACGTATAAAGGCAGGGCACTAACCTCGTTTTAGGATCAGGGAATGTTCTATGTAATTGCATTTACATGTATATAGAGTTAAATGTATATGTATGAATATGTACATGTATATGTATGTAAATACATGCATAAAGACATGCACATATTTATTCAGATTGCCAGATTTAGGAAATAAAAGCATAGGACGGACATGCAGTAAAATTTGAATTTCAAGTAAATTAGTAATTTTTAGGATAGGTATATTCCATGCAATATCTGCAACATAATTATACAAAAAGAGTGTTGCTGATCTGGGATTCAGATTTAACTGTGCATCTTGCCTTTTTTTCTGACAGCCCTAATGTATACATTTGTGTGTATATTTTTTGGATGCATGTGTGTATATGTGTTGTGTCTGTATGTCAGTGTATCTCTATGTGTATATCTGTATATAAGTTTGTATATGTGTGTGTATGTGTGTGTACATGTGTGTGTACGTGTGTGTGTATGTTTGTGTATAGATGTGTATATAATATACACACACTTACCAAGGGCAAATCTAAGAAAAAGTATGAAAAGTAGAAAGTGTATAGACACAAGGCCTGTGGATGTGACCTCTGAAAATTTCATCCTTCCACTACCTTCTTGGGCACTATTTCTCCATATTATGTCCCTTTTGAAGAGGAAGTGGTAAATACTGGTGTCCCCATGTTGTGAAAAGGGTACAGGATCTATAGACCTCAAAAGAATAAAAACCTCCCTGGTTTCTTCAGCTTCCTTCCCTGTTTCCCCACGGGTCCATTCCTAGATGGAACCTGAAAAGTTCTCTCCCCTAACTCAACCCCGGAAAAAAAGCTGCTGTGGGCGTGGAAATTGCTTTGAGATTCTAAGGACGTGGCTTTGGTTATAGGAGTAATTCAATTCCACCTTTGGCAGTGACATACAGAAACATGGGTATGATTTTTAAATAATGAAATTTATTTTTCAAATCATTTGCTATCTCTAAACAAACAACTTCCCTATCATAAGAGTCAAACTATGCATGTATGTCCATGTTATTCTAGCGGATCTGGACTGTTGTGGTTCAGATCTGGACTGTCCCCCACAAAGTTCATGTGCTCAACGTGGCAAGGTTCAGAGGTAGAGATTGGACTATGAGGGCTCTGATCTCAGGAGTGGACAAATCCACTTGAACAGACCCCTAGAAGATGGTGAAAAGTATAGACAAGTGGAGAATGGTTTCTTCTTCTTCTTCTTCTTCTTCTTCTTCTTCTTCTTCTTCTTCTTCTCTTCTTCTTCTTCTTCTTCTTC
>PVLC010004089.1:63504-88917 GCA_004027655.1 Graphiurus murinus
TCTCTCTCTCTCTCTCTCTCTCTCTCTCTCTCTCTCTCTCTCTCTCTCTCTCTCTCTCCGTCTCTCTCTCTCTCTCCTTCCTGGCTGTCTTGATCTAAGCAGCTTTCCTCTGCCATGCCCTTTTGCTATAATGTCCTGCCTTGAAGCTGGCCAACCATGAACTGAACCACTGAAACCCTGAGCCAAATTAGCCTTTCTTCCTCTAAGCTGTTCTTGTCCGTATTCTGGTCACTGTGACAAAAAGCTGACTAATATATATAGGTATAGAACCTTAATTCACAAATCCTTTACTTCCTTATCTACAAAACAAGCTCACTGATGTAACTACCCACAGGGCTGTCATGAGGATTAAGTGAGAGGATGCAAATAAAGAACTTAGTGCAATACCTGGAAGACACGGGACAAGCTGGAAGACACAAAGGAGTGACCAGTTGGCACTCCTGCAAAGCTTCCATTCCCATTTGAGTCAGCCACCATCTCAGGAGTCATTGCAGGCATTCCTCACAGTTCTGAGAAACACAAAAGAGAGTCCATACCAATGGACTCATGTAAAGAACTTCATTTAGTGGGTGACTAACGTTCGGCTTTGGAAATGCAAGGGGGTCCTCAGCAGCCATAGCTCAGTGGAAACCTCACACAAGTTAAATGTGGGCTTTCCAAGATGAGGTCCAAAGCCAAAAGCCACTGTGTGTTCAGAATGTTTGCTCAGTCAGTGCACGGGGAGCATCTTGAGGCTGTGAGAACAAATTTCTCTTTGATGCTGACATATTAAAATAGATATCCCCCAATGCTCTTTGTAGTCAAAAGATAGATAGCCTTTGAGACACTCTGTCACTAGTGAAATAGATTTTGCCATTCTCAGAGATAGAGAGCTGGGCCATGTTCTTTACCACAATTAACTAGAATAACCTTTTGAGTTTTATATTTTTTTTAATTAGGGTTTGGAACACAAGAATGTTCTTTATAAAAGAGAGGATTTTTTTTAACCAAATAAGGATTTTTAATTTGTTTTTTCATTTTGGCTTCAGAAAAATAGGCTGTACAATTATATTTTCAAAGCCAGCCACATTTTGAAAACCACAAAGCCAAGTGCATGCTATGTTAAGATGTTATCTCATACCTTTACTTCTTGTCAACTGTCATTAATCTGTAACTTCTCAGCAAGAAACCAGATTTTTGTAAAGGACCTTCTATTGAAGTGTGTCCAAAAGCAAGGATAGAAAATTTTATTTGAAGATGCTGGGTGGTTCCAGAAATTCAACACTGACCCTTTACCTTCAAGGCTCTGTCTTGCCTTGTATCACTTCTCCCCAGGACCACAGTAAACCTGTCAAGTCAGATTGCTCTTGGAGTGGGAATTAAGTGGAACAAGCTGAAAAATTTTACCCAAGTGGTTAGTGGACTTCAAGCTGCTTGTCAAAACCACCTGGAGTCATAAGAGTCGGCATAATCCTACCAGGTGTTTCTTAAATATGCCTTTATTTGGTTCATTTCCTATCTCTGCCCATAACTGCCACAAAACTGGATTTGACTGAAGAGAAATTTTAGTTTCCTGTTTGGACCATTAACCTAAATTAAGTGAAAAGTAGGAAATGCAAACTATTTTTAAAAGGAGACACTTTTATTGGCTGCCCTGTAATAATTCGCTTGTAACTTTAGTCATATGCATGATGATATATCTGATAAATGATGGAATTTCCAGAACACTAATGGGATAAAAATAATTATGAGCTTATACCATTCTATAACTAATGATGTAGAGATTTGGGGAGCTTTAACACATTGCTATCACTCCCTTTGGGTCTCAAAAGTATAAATCTATAGGGAGAAAGGAAATGGCTAGTGCTATTAATTGTGATTATAGGAAAGATGGGATGGGTTGAAGGAACAGGGAGATTTGGGACCAGTTCCATGAAATACTGTCACCCCTGATGCCCTCTGCAGTGTTAAGAAAATCCCACACTGCTGGGGATCTCCCACTCCCAGCCTTCAGTCAGAACCTCTATATTTTAACTTACCCTCTGCTTCCTCCCAAGTGTCATTCAGTTCTCAATGTAGGAAGGGCGACTTGATAACAATATTAATCTTCTAGGGCTGCCATAATAAAGTACCTCAGATTGGGTGGCTTAGCAGAAATTTCTTTCTTTAATAATTCTGGAGGGCAGAAGTAAGATCAAGGTGCTGATGGGTTTCATTTCCAGAGGGGGCTTCTGACCCCATCAGATGACTGCCTGCCATGGAGGAGAGCGCATGAGCTTGCTGGTGCCTCTTCTGAGGGCACCAGCCCTGTCAGATTAGAGCTCCACCCTTAAGACCTCATTTCACCTTAATGATGTCCCTAAAGGCCTTATCTCCAAATGCTCACATTGGGGGGTAGGGAGTCAACATACAAACCTTTAGGGGATATGATTCAATTCATAACCACAGCAAAGAATAAAACAGAGTACCCATGTTTTGGGAAATTACTATTATGGCCGGGCATGATGGCGCATGCTTGTAATCCCAGCATTTGGGAGGCTGAGACCAGAGGATCCGGGTTTGCGGCCAGCCTCAGCTACCTAGTGAGGCACTCTGCAACTTAGTGAGACCCTGTTTCAAAATAAAGAATAAAAAATAGAGCTGGGGGTGTAGCTCGGAGATAGAATGCCCCTGAATTCAATCCCCAGTACTGCAAAAAAAAAAAAAGAAAATTACTATTATGTGCCCAGTCTATAAATGTTCTTCTCTCACCTCACATATATTTATATACATGTAGCATCAAAACATTATGTAGAATATTTTACAGATAGAAATATAAAACTTTAGCAATGCTTTTACAAAAAGGTCCTTTTCAGCCCGGTGTGGTGGCACACGATTATAATCCCAGCATTTGGGAGGCTGAGACCAGAGGATCTGGGTTCTGGGCCAGCCTTAGCTTCCTAATAAGGCACTCTGCAACCTAGTGTGACCCTGTTTCAAAATTAAGAATAAAAAATAGGGCTGGGGGTATAGCTCAGAGGTAGAATGCCCCTGAGTTCAATCCCCAGTACCGCAAAAAATAAAATAAAATAAAATAGGCCTGGGGGTATAGCTCAGAGGTAGAATGCCCCTGAGTTCAATCCCCAGTACCGCAAAAAAAAAAAAAAAAAAAAAAAAAAAGGCCCTTTTCCCTCCAGAACAAATATTTGTAGCTCATGGTGGGCATTTTAAACGTTGACTTGTTTTTAGAATGTTGCTTTTTATTCGGATGTCTTTGCAAGAAAAAAAATCATGTTTTGAGTTTAATTGTACCCTATAAGACACTAGGCATTGTTCTATGGCATGAGATCTGGCGCTGGTCAAATTCTAATTCTCAGAATCTAATACATGCAAATAGCTGTTTCATATGTGAGGTACTTTTTATTCTGGCACCATAATTATAAAGGGATTCCATCCTAGGTCTAACAGCTAAGGGCTCACAGTGTATAATATGACAGCTAAGGACTCACAGTGTATAAAACGACAGTCACTGGTTGTGTAGAATGGAAAGGCGGTAGAAGGAAAGGTGAAAAGTAGCATATTCCGGTGAACATCCTAAAGTAGTTAAGGGATTAGGAAACAGGTGCAAGCCTCCCTCCCGCCTTTCTGAGTCTTCCTTTCCCTTTTCATTGGACTTGACTATCTTTTAGGGTTAATACAGGAATCACATTCTTTAATTTGAGGCAATAAAGTAGGAAGATGATTTGGCAAAATTGAGGAATAGACATCCCTTGGGGGAAAAAAAAAGGAATGGAAAGAAGTAAAAATTCAAGTGCTATTAATGGGAAACAATCTTTGGTGTATATGATTATGGGCAAGGCTCCCACGTGAAATCATATAAGCTAGATTTGGGAAGCTATTGTATATAAAGCAAAAACCCCAGGCTGTGTCCATCTGGTAGAGGAAATAAACTTGATGACCCTGCACAGCCTGGCTTCCCTCCTTGATTGCAAAGCGTGTGGAATTTTGTCTTCAGGGAGGTGTACCATGGAGCAGCGTCACCCTAACACACATTTCACAAGAAATTCCACTGTTCTTCACTGTGTTAAGTTACAAGTACTAAGCGTGAGGCCGCAGTGATACTGTGACTGTTTGTTCAGCCCCCTGCCGGAGCTGGGATTCACACCCTGAAGCTGTGTTACTTGAGTGAATTCAGATTACATCTTTGTTCTCGCTCCACCCTCTGGCACAGCTGCCTTCAAGACCATCAACACCGACAGATGGAGGACTTTCTCCAGATAATGACCCACAGGAAATGTCTTTCGTGAATCAGACAGGGCAGTGGAGGCAGAGCACTGTGGAGAGTTCAGGGCAGTGACAGGCCAGGTGGCATTATAATCTCATTTGCGACATGCTTGTTCACAGCCTTTGTGCGGGAAGCTAGCTTAGGAGAAGTGTCACAGTACTCCCTTATTCCCTGTCTCTGAGGAATGTTACTAGGCCTAAGATACTCGCTAAAATCTGCCTCGTGCCTCCATGGTAACAGAGAGAGAAAGGGAGAGTCAAAATATATCATCGAAGTACCTACTCTGTTTATTTTGTTGTGTTTTGTTTTTGGTGCTAGGGATTGAACTCAGGGGATGATAAACACTGTTCTTTTTCATTTCATTTTAGTTGTTTGAAAATTAGAGGAGATGATAATACATGTAAAGTATTCTGAGCAGTTCTTAGCATATGGCAAGCACTCAATATATGACTTCTTATTGGTCTACAGCATGCTCCTATACCTAGTAGATGTTCAATAAATTCTCCCTTCCTCTTGCGTTTTTCCTTCTCTAATTATCTTCCTTGAGCACACACAGAAACTGGAAGGCAGAGTTTCTTTCATGTTAAGAACGTTCTACACATTTCCAGGACATGCCTAAGGAAATGTTCCCTGAGGGACTTTAAAGTCAAGGAGAGCTAACACATTGGGAAAGAATTTCTAAATATTCTTATTGTATTTTAAATATATACATGTACCAAGCTGGGTAGCCTTGGGCAAGTCTCTTAATCTCGCTGTTTTTTAAAAGGCTAAGCTGTAAAATGAGGAATTGGATTATATTATACCTTAAATCTCTTCCAACCACAATAACACATTAGCCTGCCATTGTCACTGGGTACCAATGTGTGCCTAAGGCCATTAACTCAGCTGGTGAAAATACAGCATTGAGACCAAAGTTAGGATCATGATAAAAGCCCGTCCAAATGACTTGCATTTGTAAGCTGTGGGTCCTCTGTTGTCAAGTGAAAATATGTAACAATGGATTTTTTAAAAATCCGTCTATAACTCAGAGTCCATGCTCCACTGGCAATGGGTGTACAGTTTTCAACACGTGCATGAGAGCCAGTCTGCATATTACACAGCAGACAGTGTTGAGTGAAGATGCTTGCAGTGGTGGTCTTGTTCTTAGTACTCAGCTCAGCTCAGGGAAGTCTATTTTAATTGTGTCTTATTCAAGCAACGGCACAAGGGTGGAGAACAGAAAGGAAAAGGCAATGCAGCAGGACCAAGAGAGAGAGAGAGAGAGAGAGAGAGAGAGAGAGAGAGAGAGAGAGAGAGAGAGAGAGGGAGGTTGGGTGTCGTGGTGTATACCAAAATCCCAGTACTTAGGAGACTGAGACAGGAGGATCACAGGTTTGAGATTAGCCTCCACAATTTAGAGAGGCCTTCAGCAACTTAGTGAGACCTTGTTTCAAAATAAAAAAATAAAATAGGGCTGGAGATGTGGCTCAGAGGTAGAATGCCTCTGGGTTCATTCCCCAGTGCTGAGTGAAGATGCTTGGATTGGTAGTCTATGTTCTTAATATTTAACTCAGTGTGGGGAAGTCTATTTTAGTGATGAAAATGGAAAGGATAAGGTAACACAGCAGGACAAAAATAAAATGCAAAGAGAGAGAAGCCAGGTATGGGGGCACAGGCCTGTAATCCCAATACTTGAGAGGCTGAGACAGGAAGATCACAGGTTTGAGGCCAGCCTCCGTAACTTAGTGAGACCCTGTTTCAAATAAAAAAATTAAATAGGGCTGGAAGTATAGCTCAGAGGTAGAATGTCCTTGGATTCAAACCCCAGTACCGAGAGAGAGAGAGAGAGAGAGAAACTTTAAGTAGAAGTCATGACTGTTTACATAGATGGAAAAAATAACTCAATAGATAGAGTTAGCATATTTGTTAATGTGTTAAAAAATTCTTTGGGTCGAGTTTGGGGATTATTTGCCTTGGCTGGAGTTGAGGAATACGTAAGTCAAAATGTGTTTTTGAAGTAGCTACTGTGTCAGTACATTGCCCAAAATCACGTGACCCAGCACCCTGGGTGTGCAGCACGGGGTGGAACTGTCGGGGGATGGGGGGGGTCCATGTGAGATGACCAGGACCTCGAGGAAGCCCGGGGCTTTGGGGATGACAGGAAAGAGCCCAAGAAGCAGCAGCACTTGACAGTTGACTGATTCTGTTGCAGGACCTAACAAAGTGATTAACATCAAATAAATTAAGGTTCTCCTTGGAAAACAGCATCGCTCCCCAGGGCTGTCAGGGAGGCTGCATACAGTTAGCCGAGAGACATTTGCCTCTCACGACTCACTTCCTCGGGCTGCGTGTTCTGGCTCTGGGTCTAGCTATCAGATGCAATTTGATCTGTAGGCAACTCCCAGGAACAGAGATATCAAGAAGTCTGGGGTCTGACAGTGATGCATTATGTGATGGGTTGCTGAAGTTGATTATGATGCGGGTGACAGAAATGAATCACCTCCTGAATATGCTGAAGTCGGCGCGGGCGGAGACGGAACCAGGACTCTTGCAATGTCAGTTAATGAAAAACAGGGAGTCAACTCTGCCTGGAGCCCTATGAACTGAGCTTGGGATGTTTAATGTCGGAGGACACTTTCCAGTCCCTGCCACTGTTTTCCAGAAAACAGAACACAGTGGTGACAAAATCTTAGCATCTGAAGGACAGGGGTGGGGTGGGGGGGGAGCAATTTATGTATTGCCTTTCCTTCTTGTTTTTCAAATTTTATTGGGCATCAACTATGATCACATTACCAAACTTGCTATTATTTCCTGATCACCTATTTGCTTGCATTAGGACACTTGTAATAAACATCAGCCAGTCATTAAAATCACAATTAAGATGTCAACATGACAAAGACTAAAATAGGACAAAACCCTGCTATTTCAATGCATGGTGGGCTCTAAAACAGTTGATAATAGTCTCCCCACTCCTCTTGCACTTACACATTGCCATGTGGTTCTAGATTTTTCAAATGAATTAATGCCCTGTCTTCATCCCTCCATTAGATTGCAAATGCCTTTAAAATGGAGGCCCTCATGTAGAATCTTTTTTAAATTTTCATATTTCTAGCATGTAGTCGTTTGGATATTTTAGCATATCAAGAGTTTGATGAAATATTATTGATATTAACTTCACTACAAAGAAGACAAGCCAGGTCTCTTGGGTGCAGGAGAAGACCTGGGTTGCTTAGGCAAGATAGTGCTGGAGCCACGAGAAACACTGGCCTTCATTAAATGGGGAGCTGAGGGAGGGGATAGAGGCAGCTGCTCCCCATGGCTCTTGGAGGGATGGTGTTAAGGGAGGAAGAGCTAGCAGAGTCTCCAAGGAGATAAGAGAAGGAGCTTGGCAGGGCTGCAGGGGAGAGTACCGGAGCAGACGGGTCCTTTTCTAGTGCCATGAGACATCAAAATAGAACTCTCTTTGAGAGGTAGAGAATAATCCTATTTTCAACAATGCAACAGGAGTATAACATTGGAAACAAAACACCAGTTTCCTTGATCAGATAGCCTCAGGTCATTCTTTGTGAGACCTTGCAATTTCAAATGCCCCTAAAGTGATAGATTAAGTGGATTTTGTACGTTTATAAATATAGGGCTCATTGTACGACTTGTGTTGATAGTACTGGAATTCACTTTGTGTTATTTTTCTAAAAACAAATCCGGGTTTTACTAGATCCCATTTCTTCTGTAAAATAAAAGAAAATAACGATGAGAGCCCAGAAGAGAAGCTGTATACACAATGATTGCAAACAGAATCTCTGAAAGAGTGCATTTATATTGTTTCTGGAAAGCAATGAGAAGCTTTACACAATTGCATTATCCCAAATTATTACTTCCTGTTGTTTTCCAGAGTTTGTAAAAAAATAAATGATGTGTCATATTTAATCTCCTTTGTCCTTAGATTCACCATAATAAGTATTAAGGTAGTACATTTATTACAGCGCCTTACACTTGAAAGACAATACCCATTAATTCTAAACCTTGTGCGGACAGCGCATCCAGCCCAGCATTAGAAGATTGCTGTCTCAATTCTAAATTATTTTTATGCAGAGTAGATTGGGACTGGGTAGCTAAAACCACAATTACTTTCAATCTCAGGTCTACTACTTTTCTTTACTTCTAGAAAAATTTTAACTATTACCTCGCTAAATTTCTTCTCTGCTGTCATCTCTGTTTTTCCTTCTGGAAATCCTATCAAAAGCATATTAAAGCCCTTCACTTCATACTCCATGTCTTTTAATATTCTTTCAAATTTTATCTCTATGCCTTTTTATTTTTTCTTTTTAAATAATTTTTCTGTCACTGTTCTTTTTGGAACCAGTGAAGGGTACATTAAAGTGTGAATTCAGTCAACCATTTTCATCAAGGGTCTTGGCAGAATTACTGTGTTTATCTACATCATGCATTTAAATGTACAACTTTGAATATATATCTGATAAATTTACATTTACCAAAACACTGAAGAAAACAATTGCTTTAGGGTATTTTTCCTTTTTTTTTTTTTTTTCTAGAAAGGAGTCAGTTTAAGTAACATCTCAAATAAAAAAGAAGACAAGCCAGCAAAAAAAAAATAATAATAATAATTTTTTCTAGGCAAATCCTTCTATATACAAAATTCCAGCCTTCTATAATACATAAATACTTTAAGCTGATAAACAAAAAAGGTTCGCTACTCAGTTTAAAGTGAAAACAAATGTGGATAAAAATGTACCTAATCCCCCAGAGAATCAGGGCAATGCCTAAGAATTCTGTGCATCCCACACAATGGGGAGCAAACATATTCTCTAAATTTTAGAGCTTTAAGGTGTGACTCCTTCGGGGTGCCAGCTAAAGCCTGCAAAAGTGCAACAACAAAATGCATGAATCCATAAACCATTTCCCCATATACACTATGCTCCAACAACCGGTTTTGAAGTGGGAATATATCACTGGTAATAAGAATATTAAGTCTTTCTCCCATCACTATGCTAATTAGTTCAGGGTCGCCTTCATTTACGGCTCCATGGAACACCACGAACACATATAATAGTTACAAAAACACTACTTCTCATGGGTTTGAATTTATAAACAGCTTCGATTTGCGATTTAGTTTTCAAGCAAACACAAAATTCAGGTATTTTATTCAAAGGTATTAGTTTAGTTACCTTTGCTGGTTGAACCACATGAGCAGGTTCGGAGAGAGAAGGTTTTATAAATTCTGTCAACTAGAGTAAATTATATTCAGGTTTTATACGCTCTGCTTGTACAATAGAAGCTCCATCGGGTCTGATGCAAGCCAGTGTGTCTTGTTCAGCACCACAGTCTCAATGTGTATATTCGATGAATACTGCTTTTATGAATATTTATTTGTTATAAAATACTTCTCTCCATTTATGAGCCACAACATATCTTAATAAACTAAGAACCCAAAGGTTTGTAAATAAAAAATTCAACCTTGACATAGATTAAATTCAATTTAATCAACTCTGTGTTAGGTGTAACCGTATTTTCCATGACAGAAATGAAATATTTAGTGAAAACGGATAATGTGAAGACAAGGCTAATATCTAGCACACATTTCCTCATGTACTAAAAGTGTCTGTTACCTGTATTTAAAAAAAAAATGTGTGCTTCTTTGATCCCTTGTCCAGGTTTGTTTTCCTCTTTCAAGCTTCCATTTGGTTCTCTACTTTTACTGACATAGTTTCTTTGTCACTGCTAATCAGATTCCCACTAACAGGAGTACTGAAAAAAATCAAGGGACTCAAGGTTGCACTTCAGGTCCCCAGGCATGTGTCCTCATATTTGTGAACATCTGGCCTGTCTCATTATAGCAAATCTCAAATGGTCATTATGTTCCTCGCCTGCTTTTGCAGCCAATCGTGATGTTAGTCAACGTAGCACTTGTCTACTTACTATATATCCATTTTGTGTAAGAAAACAAGAATCTGAAAGACTGAACTGCCTATTTGCTATGCAAGCTTTTTTTATACCATGTGTGGGCAGGTAAGAATCCTAGAAATTTTTCCCAGCCTCTTTCCCCTTTTTCCTCACCAGAGCATAACTAAAACATCCTAGTAAAGTCATGTCCTGCCTTCTAAAGCACAGACGTACCTGGACACATTTTAATCTGTTTCACAAGGAGTTCAATACTCTTTTTTTGCAGAAAGCATCTACAAAAGTCTATCTTACATTTAGTTCTCTGTGCTTTCTGACTTCACTTTCCTCTCTGAGACCAAGGAGAATGAGGACACTTGAATGATTAAAAGAAAACCTTTCAGGATCTTGAATGAAAGGACTGTGAGTTGTCCAGAGTACTCATTCTCAACTGGGCCATGCCCAATGCCTGATCACCAGGTTTATTGGCATCAAGTAGTTTGAGAGCAGAGATAATACTAAACCTCCAAGCCAGAGAAGAAAACACAAAATCATCTTCAAATTTATAGAGGTATTTGAGGACATCCTCACAATCTGAGTCAACTCTTTAAGGAGCCCTAGGAATTCATTTATTTATTTGGGTGGAGGGGGAGAATATTGGAGAGTTGAGACCTGAAAGATCAGAGCTATGCCCTCAGTCCTTTTTATTTTTATTTTTTTTTTATTTTGAATCAAGGGCTCACTAAGTTGCTGAGGCTAACCTTGAACCTGCAATCTTCCTGTCTCATCAAAATAGTGGGATTACAGGTGTGCACCATCACGCCTGACTAGAATTTATATTTCTAAAATAAGGGAAAATAAATCATACAAATAGAAAGGCCTGAGCAGGAAAACAGTGCTTGGAAATGCTTACTACAAGAGGAAATAGACGTTCTCATTCATTCCTCTTTTGTTCTTATCCGTGTTCCTTCCCCTCTCTCTAGTAGGTGATATGTAAAATGTGTTTCACCTTTACACTGCATGCTGTAGACCAAATTATTTAATAACAGGGAAGTCCGAGCAGCCATCTTCAGCCCTCTTTCTTTAGTTTTCTAGTAAAATTAGTGTATTAATTGTATTGTGTGATTGTTGGCAATTCATGATGCTTTGACATGTCAAGGCCTTGCTAATCCTATACAAAAGACCCCTCCCAGGACTGGCTAAGATGATAAACAATTTGCCTGAAAGCATTCCTTTAATGTACCAACCAACGGCTTCAGAGCCTGTGTCTCTGACCACTTCCTGTATCAAACTTTCACATATCAAGCCAGAATTCTCCTGCCCTAAGTCATTCCAAGGCCAGGCACAGAGGCACTCTTAGAGTACAGAGCCCTCTGAAATTATACAAATTATCCAACCCTAACCTTGCTCAGCATACCTACGTTGCCTTCCCCATCCTTTTCTGGAAAAACCATAGTAAAGGCCTGTTTCTCCTCCTCCCCCTCTGCCTCCTCAATGTCCCTGTGCTTGGCCACATGGTCCTGCAGGGCGTGAAAGGTCTCAGGCTTCTATGTTCTACAAGAAAACACTTCTTCCTTCATATCAATCATTTCCCTGTCTGCATATGTAACCATTCTTGTTTAAAATAAATCTCAGGTGTATTTTAAAACCATTAGTAGCTTTGGGGATTAAAATCCCCAAAAGCGAAGGAAGGAAATCTTACGTACATGTACTTCTGGTCATCCCATCAGCTAAGAAGGTAATCATTCCCATTTGATAAGGAAGAAAACGGAATGAAGTACATAAACTATTAGGTAACCTGTCCCATGATACCTGGCTGTTAAATGATTCAAAGTTTAGTCTTTTGGCCTCTCAGATACAGCCTCTCTACCATGTGGATTATGACAATTAGCATTTGGTACGCTTAGAAGGCATTAGATAGGCTCTCAAGAGACTAGAGTTGGTGTGCTCTCTAATTAAAGATGGTTAATTTTATACACTAAGTACTCTTTTTACCTCCAGGGGTGATGACCATCAGCAGAACTTAGTTATAGAATATCTGATGTGAGGATGTTCCTGACAATGGAGAAGAGACACAGGACTGGGAAGTAGTTGGGGTGGGCCAGAGGAGTCTGGGCTTCCCTACTGATTACATATCTTTAGGCAAGCTGCTATGCTCCTGAGAGTTTCCATGTGTTATTCCATAAAAGGAAAGGATGAATTACATGATCTCCATCATTTATTATTTGAATTATTTCCTTTGAGACGAATCCCCTGCACCTCTGTGACCCGAGGCATAAGAAAATAAAAAATGTATGACACGTCTTTCCAATTCAGGGATATCAGTAAATTTCTACATATTCCATTGTTTCTCCAGCATGCAGTAGGAGGATATTAACTATAGGTTGCCTTCCTTCCTTCATTCAATAAGTATTTATTGAGGAACTTCCTGCTCCAGGTTAACTGGCATGAAAAAAGACACAATTTCTGCCTTTGTAAATCATTTCAATTATTTCCCTGAACAGCTCTACCAAAAATTTTTGCAAAGTGTGCCTCGGGTAAATCACTTCATGTCTTAAGACCTTGGTTTCCCCATCTCTGAAATGGGCATAGTAATACCTGCCTCAGAGTGCCCAGGGATGGCTATACATAGATAAAGTATTTACAGAGGCCCTTCGCATATCAGTGAGCTCTTGATAAATGTTAGCTCTTATTGCAGTTAGCACAAGAGGAATGACTAGCTGCCAACATTAGTTAGGGAAAGCTTTTGAATGGAGATGATATTTATCATACATCTTTTTTCCTTGATTTTACTTTTTTATTTATAACGCTTTTATTACTGCATTGTAATATGTCATCGTGAAGTTCAAAATGCTGCATCTTAAAAATTAAATAGAAATCAAGAGACCCATGAAGGAAGAAGAGCATGCACAGCATTGGGAGATGGCAGGACAGAGACCACAGGGCAGATTTTTCTTTTCCCTTCTCCTTTGCTTTTTCCCAGCTCAGAAGCTACTTTTGGCTGCTTAATATTTGATTAGGATAACATTTTACTGGCTATATTACACATATCAATCATATGAATAATTTGTATTTAATTTGTTATTTATACATTTGTTTACTTAACAAATGCATGTAAGATACTTTATTTTCTCTTCCTAGTGCATTCCACACTTGTCAAATATCCCAAGACAGATGTATTTCTTTAGGCTTCCCCGCCCTCTGCAAACAATGTTTTTTCTTTTCTTAAAAAGTATACTTTGGTGCATGATATTAAGGTTCAGAGTGATACAAACGTCCATGCACAGGGTACTTAATATGATGCTTAATCTCATTCGTTCTCCTTTTCCTTCTTGAGAAGGGAGAAAAAGCAACACTATGACTCATGTTGGTTCCTTTCCTTCTAGAACTTCATACTCCCGCCTCCCAGCCTCCCAGCTGGCCCTCGTATTTGGCTTGGTTGTTAGAATGAGCCTGGTCTAGGCATCCTTTTCAACAGTTCCCTGGAGCTATTTGTGGAAGAGCTTATGTAATAAATACATAATTATGAACTTGTTCAAAGAGGCATTATTTACTCATTTGTCCACCATGGCTCCTTTCAGTCTACCTCATAAGTAAATCTATATTTAGTCAGTGTCATATTGATCTGCAACCAGACTCGTCTGTAATGGTCCAACAGAAATACACCATCAAAAAAAAAAAAAAAGACTCGATAAAAAAAACGCACCCATGGGTCTCATCTCATTTGAAATCAGTGAGAAACAAAAAAATAGCGCTTTACTTTACTTTTCCTTGTCTTTTCTTGGTTTAAAACAATACCAGAAAAAAATGGAATCTACTTAACATCCAGTTCTGATAATATCATTACAGGGAATCACAGAGTCTTTATAAATATTATACATATTATGAAATTGAATACCAGGAAAATGTCAAAAGGCCACACAATTGTTGGATCTGTGTAGTCTTTAAATGAGTATTCGCTGTACTATTTTCGTTTTTCTACATGCTTGCAAATATTTATAATAAAAATTTTAACATTTTAAGTCACTTTCTCGACACTGCCTATAGTTTAGGTAAAAACCACCTAAAATTACACAATTTAACATAAAGGATATATCATATTCGCATGAACTACCATAGAGGTAGAAGGTAGAAGAAGGAGAAATAGAGGTAGCCTTCAGAGTAAAGTAGACTTTGTTTAAAACACAAAGTTGAACACTCTGAGAATAGGAATTATCTTATGATCACAAATAGTACAGTGATAAGTTTTTATCTTTCTGAAATTTGTGTTGTTTGTATGTAAAATCATGCTGAGAAATTACTTTAGTACTTAGAGAAAATAAAAACATTATGAGTAAACTTGTATTTATTTGATACTTAAAATCTAAATGCCTTAGCACAAGTGGAAAAGCTCCAGCTACAAATGGGCACAACATAAAACACATCCAGCCTTCATGTGTTTTATGTTTATTACTGTTTTATTCATTGTGTGAGAAATTTCCAGGTGATTATGTGAGTTTGTACTCATACATCAAAAACCGTCACAGTAAATTTTTTTTTTCACTCTACAAAAAAAAGCACTTCATGTTTGCATGAGTGTGGGTCTATTGTATCTGCTGTTGTATCTGAACCAGACCGGACAGTAAAGAGATTCAGTGTGGCTGAAAATAGCATTGATGACCACCTTGCCTTTGTAACTCATAAGTATGTAAGAAACTATCATTCACCAGGTTTAGTGAGATTTAGAGGAAAAGACATTGGTTCTTTTTGTATAGCCTGGAAATATTGGTAACTTTGCTGCCTCTATGTCCCCAAATGACTTGAGTTGCCTAAAATAACAAGTGAAACATTGGAAAGAGCTTTTTCATATAACAAGACACTGATTTGGGTATTTATTGGACACACTAGCCAAAATTAATCACATAAAGAATTAGAAACCAAGAACTTTTCAACCATGAATCCACCCCGAACTACTATGCCAATATAAAGACTTAAAGAAAAAATCAGTTGCCTTTTGTCTCATTGCCTCAAAAGCAAGAGTTATTTTTTGAAATAGAAGTAATACAAATTAGCTGTATTTGAGAAGTATATTTATGTTTGGAGTGGAAGGATAACAGGAGTCATTTGCAGGGAACAAATTTTATAGAGAAAGCCCAGTGTGCTAATGATAGCCCCTGGGCCTTCTTGGGTACCATGGTGGGTATCAATAACCACACTGAGTAATTGACATGATTGCCGATTTACAGACAAGGGAACTAAGCGCCAGAAAGTTGAAATGACTTGTCCAAAGTTAAAGAGTTAGTAACTGGTGAAGCCAGTATTCTTCTGGAGGCTTTGGCGTGAAAGACCACAAGCTCAGTATCAGTCATTTTCATGACCCTATTATATACAAACAGTTCCTGAGAAAGAAAAGCCAATGCAATTTCCAGGGAGCAATTTACAAGGGGGAGAAGAGTCTAGCCCACTATGACACATATTTCTGTGCAACACTGGATGTGTGGGAAATTTATCAATATGGTTTCCATACATTACACCCAGTAGATGGACACAGACTCTTGGTTAAGGGGACTAATTAACCATGCCTTGAAGTGAACATTAAATTCTCCCCAGTGTCTCTCGTTTTCTGCAAAATCAATGAGGACCTTATTAACACCCTCTTTCATATCCAGTTCTATAAGCTGGGAAAATGGGTTCTGCCTATCGACAAGACACTGCAGGAAACCATTTTTCTATTTTAAAAAATTGATATTCAATACCATGGGCCTGTTAGTCCCCCAAGGAGATGGCCCCACAAATCAGCTTATCTATCTCTCTTTTTTTTAACCATCTCAGTCCTTATTTCAAGCAAGTCTTGATTTCTTTTCTTTCATCAATATGAATGAGAAACTGGGCCTGTTCAGAAGTAGTCTCTGACAGCTAAAGCAATCAACTCCAAGTCAAGAGCACTTAAGTCTTTGGTGAAGTGTTCAGTGATATGTGAACCTGGGAAAGTCACTTCATGCCTGCAAAGCTCATGTGTTCCCTCAAGTAGGACCTGTTTGTAATACTTGCCACGTACTAATATTATCATTGTTAATTATATGAAACAAAAGAACTTTCCAATTGTTTTAGGTACCAGTCAAAAGATGCAGGGGGCCATGTAACAGACAGAATTATTGGACATTCAAAATTCTTTAAAGCATGAGAAAAATATTGTTCTATTTGCCCTTAACTATTTAAAATTTATCAAGCACTTATCACCTGTATTTTCTTACCTTGTGCAATGATATCAGCCACATCATTGCAGAAGGTAAATTACTCAGTAGCCCGTAAGTTAAAATATGGTAACACAGAGGGCATTGGTGGCACATGTTTGTAATCCCTGTACTTGGGAGGCTGAGACAGGAGAATCGCAGGTTTGCAGCCAGCTTCAGTTACTTAGTGAGGCCCTCTGCAACTTAGTGAGACCCTGTTTCAAAATACAGAATAAAAAATAGGGCTGGGGATGTAGCTCAAAGGTAGAATGCCCCTGGGTTCAACTCCCAGTACTACACCCACACACAAATATACATATATATGTATGTATATATACACACACACACACACACACACACACACATATATGGTAACACATTTTGGAGAAATATATAAATATATTGATTGCTTAATATACAATGTCAATGAATCCTCATGCATATCTAATGAAATATATACCATCATTATCTCCATTTTAAAGATGTAGAAATCAAGACACAAATATACTAACTATTAAGTAATGTTCACACTATTAAGTACTGAGTCAGGATTTGAGCCTGGACTCTTAAGCTCTTAATTTCCCTTTTTCCCCTCTAACTTGGAAGAAATTTTTTCATTCTCTAGAAAGATGCAGAGTAACTAAGCTCAGTACAAACAAAAAGAAACAATTATCATAATTATCACTGACCATTCTAAATTAGGCAACACAAACAATGTCTTGCATACTTTTAAAGAAAACATAATAATTCTACGCAGATTTACATCAGTTAGCTTTTGCTGTGCAATGAAGTATTTTAAACTAAGTGGCTCAATAAAAACTAGACACTCACTTATCCATGATCTTTTAGGTCATCTATTCAGGCTAGAATCCTCTGGGTTTTCCTTTAGTCTCCCCTGGTCTCATTCCTGCTTCAGTGGTTAGGTCTTGGGCCTGTTGGTCTAGGATGACCTCATTTGGGATGACCTGTCCTTGTTCCTTATACTTTCTTGTCCTACAGAAGCCTAGCATGGGCTTGTTCACGTGGTAGAAGAAAGATTACATTGAGCAGAGACAATACAGGTGTCTTAAGGTCTAAGTTTGGAATTGTATGACATTACTTCCACCGCCTTTTATGGGCTAAAGCAAATTACAGGACCATCCCAGTCTCAAGAAGGCAAGAAATTGCCCGTGCATTCATACATTCCTTAGTCTTAGCTACTTGGGGGACTGAGAGAAGAGGATCACACGTTCGAGGCCAGTCTGGGCAACTTAGTGAGACCCTTTCTCAAAATAAAATTTAAAAAAAAAGGACTAGGGATGTAGGCTCAGTTGTACTGTGTGTGTCAGACATGCAGGATTCAATAAAGATGAAGAAGGAGAAGGGGAAGGGGAAGGGAAAGGGGAAGAGGAAAGGAAAGAAGAAGAGGAGTTCTTGACAGGAGATGCTACAACCAACATTGCTAGGAATGTAAAACATGATAAGATGAGGACAATTTTGGCAAATGAACACTCACAGTCAACCTCATCTGTTAAACAGTTTTGGGGTTGGTTTTTTTTTTTTGCTTTGATACTGGAAATTGAACCCAGGACATTCTATCTCTGAGCTACACCTTCAGTCCTTTGTATTTTTTTTATTTGGAAATAGGGTCTCGCTAAGTTGCTGAGGCTGTCTTCAAATCTGTGATCCTCCTGTCTCAGCCTCCCAAGTACTAGAATTAAAGGCATGTGCTACCACACTCAGCTCTGTTAAATGTTTTCAAAAGAGTTATATGGCAATATGCATTTTACAAAAATAGATTCTGTTCTGTTCACAGGCTTTAGAATAGTATGTTAACTATACTTGTAGTGCACACATACCTGTTATCAGGAAGTCAAAAATACTGTCAGTCTCTCAAGATTTGAGTTTGGGACTGAAGTTTATGAAACTGTGATTAAAGATATTCCTGAAAAAAAGAGTTATTTCGTATTTGATTTACATTTCTCCATAAAGTTACCTCAGGCATTATCACTGTAAAACCAAATTTAATGGAATTTCAGCTGCTCTATCCCAAATAGCTTATGACTATTTTGGAGAATTCCCCTGCACACTATATGAAGTCTTACCAAGATACAGGCCTTCTTCTGTGAGTTTGTTCTAATTGGGCCAGTCACTGTATTAACATTAATTAGCAAATTCATCTTTCAATTTCACTCCCATGAGAGACAGATTCAGTCAGGGTTGGATAGGTTGGGAATTTAATTAATCTATCAACAAGTTGAATTTTTCTTTAGGTAGCTCAGTTCCTTGATTTTATCTCTTCTTTCATTCTTTCTTTAATACCATACATTAGAAATTATATTCGGACTGAGTTACATAAAGAGGATTTTTTAAAAAATATGGAAGACAGGAGCCATGCTATGTCTCCCCCCAAATGCTATAACTATACATCATAAAATATAAGATCATTGTTCCTTTTGGGTAATTTATTTTTTTGGGGGGTGTGGGTACTGGGGGATTGAACACAGGAACATTTTGCCTCTGAGCTACACTCTGAGCCCTTTTTATTTTTTATTTTAAAACAAGATCTTGCTAAGTTACTGAGGGTCTCACTAAGTTACCGAAGCTGGCTTCGAACCTGTGATCCTCCTGTCTCAACCTCTCAAGTACTGGGATTCCAGGTGTACACTCTTGGGTAATTTTCAAGTACTCTAATTTTCCTCTATTTTACTCTTTTTTTTTTTTTTTTTTAGATTTAACCTTCCTCTTACTGGTGCAGCGTTATTTTGTAATAAAGGTATCCATAGCTGGGTACATAAACACCCACTCTTTATGGGTTAAGGACAAAGAGCATAACTGTGTGAGAATGCAATTCAGTAGAGCTCATCTCAAGTGCAATTAATGCACACATTCTTTATGTGCCCTATGGTAGTCTTGTTTGTCTAAGTAATTTATTGGAATAGATACATTTAATTAAACTCTCTTCAGCACTGGGGCAAAAATACAATTTAAGGTGTGACATTCTACTTAAGGGGGGAAAAAAAGGGAGAATCTGGATGAAAATTTATTTTTCCAGTCTAGCTGTTGCCTTAAAGATGTGTAAAAATTTCAGAGAGTAAAGAATCTTTATCAGATATTCCTTCACATCACACTTCTATACACACACACACACACACACACACACACACACACACCAAACTGCACACCAAACTATGTTCAGGGATATTGATAAAAAGTTTGCAAAGCATAAACTATTATGCAAAGAAAGCAAACCACTGCAGTGAATTTGAGTGGTGTTTCAGGATGATACAACTCATTTCTATTCCCAACTCCTAATGAAATGCTTTTTTTAAAATTATTTTTTTCTCGTGAACTTGAAGGGCTTGGAATTTTCTCAACATGACCACAATCCTCTGCTTCTGTCAACACTGGAATATGATTTTGTCGACTTTGTCTGCCCAGTGTACCAATTCACATAACAGTAGACTAGTAGATAGATTTGTCCCAAAATAATAATTTCCTTGTATGTATTTTTTTACGTGCTGTGTAACTGTATGGTACACACATAAGGTAAAAGGGAATAAAATGGGAAAACTGTATTCATTATTTACTGACCCTGTAATTTGCATAACATCATAGGCTTAAGTTGACATGCTGCAGTATCCTGAACAGATGTCCTGACATGCATAATATTAAATATGTCCTGACATATGTACATAGAGGAACCCAGGCCTTCAGAAAGAGCTATGAAGCCTTCAGTTACAAGGCCTGGTACATTTGATGATATTTAAAGGATCATCTATTCTCAATAATTTTAGTCTCTCCTTTCATGGAAAAGAACTTATTGGACAAATAGTTTTTATATTATATTTTCATATTCATTTTATAGAAAAGCATTCATCAAACAAGTAATTTTATAGTACATTTTCATGCACAAATTGTATTTTGCTTCTAAACCTAGACTTAAATAGACAGGAAAACATCAAAAGGAAAGGGAGAGAGTCAACTTCATTAGGAAGAAGGTTTAAAATAACCTTCAATATTTTTGTAGTAATCCAAAAGGCATTATCATACTGTTGGGGTACTGTCCTTTTTTGTGTGTTTATTTATTTATTCATTCATTTATTTTTGGTAGTGGGGATTGGTCCAGTAGCATTCTACCTCCAAGCTACACCCTCAGCCCTTTTTAGTTTTTATTTTGAAAAAGGGTCTCACTAAGTCGCTGAGGCTGGCCTCAAACCTAAGATCCTTCTGTCTCAGCCTCACAGGTACTGAGATTACAGGCATATGCCACCACGTCCAGCTGTGCTTATTTATTTTAGTGAAATTTTAATATCAGTTCCTACTGTTTGTTGTTTGTCAGAGAGAGAGAGAGAGAGAGAACCAGTAATGCAATATATGAATCTATAGCAAGAATAAGATAGTCAAAATCTTATAAACATATCTTAATACTTGCTAAAATGGTATTTTGTCTTTCTAATTTCCTGTATTTCATATCTCCTTGTACACACTTCTCTCTAAGCAAGTTAAAGAGTTTATTGTTTTGTTTTCTTCTAAAGTCTAGACTTCTCCTATACTATTAGATAAGAATAACATGCAAGCTGGACGTGGTGGGCACACTTGTAATCCCAGTACTTGGGAGGCTGAGACAGGAGGATCCATGTTCACAGCCAGCCTCAGCTACTTAGTGAGGCCCTCTGCAACTTAGTGAGACCCTGTTTCAAACTAAAGAATTAAAAATAGGGCTGAGGACGTAGCTGGGAGGTAGAATGCCCCTGGGTTCAATCCCCAGTACTGAAAAAAAAGAAAAAAAAAGACATACAATAACTCCACGGAAGACCAGTTACTGACATATTATCCTCATTTACACAGAAGGACACTGAGGAGGAAAGTGCCTTGAAGTAATGAACTTCAGATCTTGTTGGATTTTTGTTTGTTCATTTGTTTTATTGCACCTTGAAAAACACAGAGTGAGGTACTTTATTTACGGCAAAGCACTCCAGAAATATCCTTGACCTTGCTATGAATTTTGAAAGGTTGGCCACATCCTTAAGTAAATCAGATAGATCATGGGAGAATCACAGTTTGAAACTGAACCTGATGCACAGAAGACTTCAAAGGATGCTTCGGCCTCCCTGCCTTCAGGAGGCGACACCACCTGGCCTTTGAAAGTGGCTATAATCCCCCTCCACGTCCTTCCTTCTGCTGGCTGCTCTCCACAGCCAGCTCATTCACGCAGTGATCAGAATCCCCATTTAAGCCGGGTGTGCTGGTAATACCCCTGTAATCCCAGCTACTCAGGAGGCTGAAGCAGGAGGATTGCAAGTTCAAGGCCAGACTGGGCAAACCTAATGAGTCCCTGTCTCAAAATAAAACAAAAATGTAAAAGGCTAGGGATGTAGCTCAGTGGTAGAGTATAGGAGGGAGGGAGGGAGGGAGAGAGGGAAGGAAGGAAGGAAGGAAAAACACACCCACCCATTAACTATGATAAAGTCAGCCTTTCTCCATCCAAGCCCAGATATGCTGTAAAATTTGACAAAGAGTGTTTCAAGTCTTCTCTTTCATTGTAGTTGAGGGTCTCTTCATAACAAGCCCTCGGTGTCTCCCATGGGGAAATGTAACCATATGTGGAAGACAGAGTTTGGATTCCAAGTCAGAGGATCTGGGACTCAGTCCAGCATGGTCAAATTACTTAAACTACCTGAGCCTCAGTTTTCTCCTCTGCTAAATGGAGGTATCACTACCTACCTTGCCATGCTCCTGAGCATGGTACAGATAATGATTATTACACTCAGTCCTCACTGGGTAAGGGCCACCTCTGTCATCTCTTATCAATTTGTAATTTGAGCTTAAAATTTCCTATCGAATGCAGCATTCATCATCCATGCCCAGTGATGAGACAGAAGAGCTAATAGAGACATTGCTTGGGCAAACAATATGTTTCCAGTGGAAGTAAGTATAGTTTGCACACGAGTCCAAACTGGGTCTTCCTAGTATATTTGACACCACCATTTCTATAAACATGGACATACTCTTGTTTTTAGAAATGTCCAAAACATATGCCAGAATTCAATGACTTCAGGCACATTTGTATGGAAATTAAAGCCAAATCAGATGTGCCTTCCTTTATTAATGTCATCTCTTCATATCCCATTTCAAAATGGTAGGAAACTGAAAGAGGAAGTAAAAAGACAATAATTAATGAGAATCCGTGTGCTAACTGCAGCCCACTGGGAATCCAGAGGTTTGCCTTTCTTTGACAGGGTGTGGTAACATCCCAGTAGCCCATAAAGCCACAGTGACATTTGGGTTACTGGGTATTCTATGGCCCTTTTAGTTGACTCTACCTCATCATCATTCAGTGATGCTAAACACTGCATGAAGTGCAAGAGTTCAAGCTCCAGTTATGAAAAATGTTATCATGGCATCCAACAAGACAAGCATATCCTGTGTAATATTTAAAAAGAGTCTGTTGGGCGTGGTGGCTCTCACCTATAATCTCAGTATTTGGGAGGCTGAGACAGGAGGATCACAGGTTGGAGTCCACTCTCAGCAACTTAGTGAGACCCTCAGAAACTTAGTGGAACCCTGTTTACAAATTTAAAAAAAAACGGGCTGGGGGTGTTGTACAGAGGTAGACCACCCCTCAGTTCAATCTCCAGTACCACACACACACACACAAACACACACACACACACATAGAATCATAAACAAAAAAGTAGGTACAGTAGTTAAGAACACAGACTTTGGCATCGTGTGGACTCTGGGTCTGATCTTCACTCTGCTGTTAGCTCATTGTCCTTCCTGGGATTTTCTCACCTGTATAATAAACACACTGAAATTCACACAGAGGGTGGTGAATAGGGAAGGAGGTGTTCGCTAGTGCCAGGCACAACAGTACTTTACGAATGTGAGCAGTTACCAATGGCCACTATTTAAATACGGGATGGTATTTCTTTCTCCCTCTGAAATTGAAACACAAGCATGTGATAATGGCCCTATATTGAATTTTGCCTCTGATTTGGATTCTATCAGAGATCACAAAGTACACATAAAATTCTCTTATTTCAGGCTGCTCAGAATCCTGAACCGACTGCTTCGTAAGTGGGTCTCCAGTGAACTAAAATTGCTTGATAAGATCAGGCAACCCTTCAAACTACCAGAGCCCTTTTCCTCTTCTAAAATGGAAGAAGTTAGGCATTTCCAGCAAGACAGCATAGCTGCTAGATCATTTAAAAGATAGGTACTTGGTTCTGCTCCTTAACTTCATACAAACCAAAGTCAAACTATGCGTCCGCAGTGTGCCCAGTGCTTATTTTGGATAAATGTTAGAGAAGCAACTGCTTGAGGCTGAATTTTTCATAAGGTGGAATAGAGGAAGATGACAGAATTTGTTTGGGGCTATCAACATAAGATTTTCTTTGACAAAGACGTAGAATCCCAACACATTGTATTATTTGATAGCCGCAGCTCTTGCCTCTAAGAGGAGCTCAAATCTGCTTGTTAAATGGATTTTTAGCAGGTTTGCAACTCTTTCTCTCTGATGTGGGCCTTGCAAAAGTGGTGTCCTTTTTGTGACCCTCCTGTACCCCCAGGCTCCTGCACCTGCTGCAGCCCTTGGTCACAACGGAGCCTGGCATAAGTTCTACATTTAGAAACTCAAGTGCCAAAGGCAAAGAATTTTCCGGAGAGACCTTTGGTACCCCAACCTTTACAGCAGTGGAGCTCAAATTTTAATTTGCATAAGAATCACCTGGGGGTACTCTTTAAAAATACAGATTCTATGGTCTTTACTCATTTCAATCCAGTAGGTTTCAGGTAGATTTCTGAGCTTTGTGTTTTTATAAGCGTCTCAACTTATTTTAATGCAGACGGTCATTCTAGAAGTCACCTAGAGAAATGCTGTAGTACTAAAAACCCTACTTTATGAAACATGCGATTATAAAAAATAAATATGTTGAAGATACAGCCTGAATTGGCTCACATGTACTTATCACGTATCAGAAGTACTACTGTGTATTTGTTTCCTTAACTGCTTTTTTCTGGGATGTGTGGAACCAACAGAGACAGTAACAAAAGTGTGTCCTTTGAAAGAGCTTACTGCTTTCCAAGCAGAGATGTAGGTATTATAGGGAAAGTAAAAGCCTAGAAGGCATTGGAGAATTAGTGATCGTATTTACTAGTTATCTGACCCTGACTATTTTCTCACTTTTTCGTGTGATTCTTTGTTTGTTTCTTTGTGGCACTGTGGATTAAACCCAGGGGCATTCCATCTCTGAGCTACACCCACAGTCCTATTTTATTTTGAAACAGTTCTCACTAAGTTGCAGAGGGCCTCACTAAGTTGTTGAGGCTGGCCATGAACCTGCGTTCCTCCTGCCTTAGCTTTCCAAATACTAGGATAATAGGCATGTGCCATCATGCTGGGCTATTTCCTCACTTATAAAATGGAAATAAGGACTTAGCAGAAGCTAAAGATGCTGCCTCTATGGGGCCATGAGGGACCCTACCATCCAGCTTTTCCTTGGCACCCTGTGCTTGATGGGATTAGAAATGTGCTGGTCAAGCCGGGCATGGTGGCGCACTCTTGTAATCCCAGTACTTGGGAGGCTGAAACCAGAAGATCCGGGTTTGCAGCCAGCCTCAGCTACTTAGTGAGACACTCTGCAACTTAGTGAGACACTGTTTCAAAATAAAGAATAAAAAATAGAGCTGAGCATAAAGAAGAACAAAATCATGTTCTTTGCAGGGAAATGGATGCAACTGGAAAACATTATGTTAAGTGAGATTAGTCAGTCACAAAGAGTAAAGAAGCATATGTTCTCCCTAATATGCGGATGCTAGGGAGAAGATGGAGCATAGGAGGGTCTCCAGATGAAAAGGAGAGATCCTCGATAAGCAAAGAAGTTGATTTAATTGTAGTAGATGCATGGGGCAGAGGGACACCCTAAGGCACATGATGTACTTACACAATCATATCAAGGTCACTCACTGAAGTGAACCTGAGGGGGAGGGAGGGGGAGGGAACGGGGTGGGAATTGGGGAAGGGGTCAAATGAGAATTGTGTGCAAATATGTTGTTAACAACTTGTACTTAACAAAGATGTATGCTATATTGCACGAA